>JACEVL010000133.1:982500-1005000 GCA_020284085.1 Aporrectodea caliginosa | reverse complement strand
ATCGTGACGGATTATATTGTACGTCGGTCACAAACTCAAATAATGATCAGTTCAATTAGAGGTTAGAGAGAGAGAAAGAGAGAGCGAGCGAGAGAGAGAGACAGAGAGACAGAGAGACAGAGAGAGAGAGAGAGAGAGAGACAGACAGACAGACAGACAGAGACAGAGAGAGAGACAGAGATAGAGACAGAGACAAAGACAGAGAGACAGAGACAGAGAGAGAGAGAGAGCGAAAGAGAGAAAGACAGACAGAGAGAGAGACAGAGAGAGAGAGACAGAGAGGAGAGAGAGGGGAGAGAGAGACAGAGAGACAGAGAGAGGCAGAGAGAGAGAGAGAGAGAGAGAGAGCGAAAGAGAGAAAGACAGAGAGAGAGAGACAGAGAGAAAGACAGACAGAGAGAGAGACAGAGAGAGAGACAGAGAGACAGACAGAGAGACAGAGAGAGAGACAGAGAGAGAGAAACAGAGACATAGACAGAGACAGAGAGAGCCAGTCAAAGGCATCAACTGCATACAAACAAATCTCTGCATTTTGCCAGACATGACCGTAGGGCGTGTCTGTTGACTTTGGCTCGAATTCCCTGTTTTTCGGGTCTGACGAATGATATGTTGACACTACAATTGACTACAGACGTTTCCGGAAGTCGAGCAAGGGTTACGTCATATATCACGCTGACATGTCGGATGTCAGTATGTCGTCACGCGACATGTCACCGCGAGTCCGTCACCCTGTCAGTTCCGGGTCCGTATATTTGCCAGCAGGCGTGTTGACACCGTCAGAACTTGAAACTTACGTGGCAGAAGTGGCGGCCATTGCTACCATGCCAACGGCGACGGCAGCAAGCGGTTGCTCTGGAAACGGAGCGGTATCGACCAACGTCATGAGAAGAACGGTTGCTAGGAGACAAGTGAGAAGGGTTTCGCAGAGGAAACCCTGGAATCCCCCGACACCTGGCGATAGGTAGGGTACTCCACCCTTTGCCATCTCGAACGCTGTTATGTTGCTTGAAACGTTGTTGCTTGAAACGTTGTTGCTTGAAACGTTGTTGCTGGAGATGGGATAGGACAGTGTTGCCTGGAAAAGAGCAAGCATGGAATTCAAGAGGCTGTGAGGTTCCTAATCTGGCTGAATTCCTGGGTGAGTGAATGAATTAACACGAATGACTTCCTAACTGGATGATTCCACTTCGTTTCTGCAACTAGACCTGACCTCTTTGTTCCCCGTACTGAATGAAACTTCTAATGGCTCAGTCTCGTTCCTTTGCATAAAATGACAGACCCTCTCTTTGGAATGACTCTTTCTCCTTCTCTTCGCGCTATGATTCTAATGACATCGTTTGACAGACTAATTGAATGAATGAATGAATGAATGAATGAATGAATGAACGGCTGACTGGCTAACTGGATGATTTGAATGACCGGTGACAGACTAATTGAGAGGCGCATTACAAAAACTAAATGGAGCGACAGAGGGTAACACAGCATTACAATAAAATTATAACATCGCCTATCTGCCTATTAGATCATATTGTGTGGTAATAGGAACATTGTTACAGCGGCATTTGCTTAACATGTGTGGACATCTAAAAGACATGTTACATTGTTACATTGCAGAGGCTTCGTCTTATACGGGTGTCAATTATTCGAGTTTACATGAAAGGTGCCATTCAAATTGACCGAAAGCAGAAATGAATGAATGATTGATTTAATTAATTAATTAATTAATTAGGACTACTTGATTAGTAACTGACTCACTGACAGAATGAATGACTTAATGATTAACTGAATGGCTGAGTGAATGATTTAATGAATGAATGCGCGACTGGTTGACTAAATGAATGACTGAGTGAATGAATAAACGAATGGCTGGCAGTCTGGATGATTACAATGACTGTTTGACTGAATGAATAAATAAATGAATGAATGAATGAATGGATGCCTGAACAAGTGACTGACTGAATGGCTCAATGAATGAACGAATGAATGAATATCATCAGTGCAAACTAATGTGAATCCTTCTTTTCCAGTGCTGAACAGAATTCTTTCAATCCATTTTTCCTAAACCTTTTTACATTTCCCATTTAGTAAAACCCCGATTTCACAGCAACACTTCATTTAACGACAGACAGAAACCTTCGCTGTGGAACCACGAAGGCGGATCGGAACATTTGCCCATTCAATCAACCAGATCATGTAATGGTCTCATACGATAGCACTATACTTAAATAAAATTATACTCTGGTTGCTTTATTTAAAAAAAGTCAGACAGATAAGGAGTCATCTGCAAAAACTACGACCATAGGCTGTCAAGCGACACACATACATACACACACACACACTCACGACACACACACACACACACACACACACACACACACACACACACCTACTCACGCACACTCACACGCATTCACGCACACATCGAATTGACTTACGATGATCGCAGAAGGAATATATCATTGCAAACTAATAGGCCTACTGAATCCTTCAAGCGACATTCCTGTATTGCTAGACTTCAGTATATATACATATATATAAATGTGTTTGTGCCTATGCGAACATAGGAAGTCAGCAAGTCAATCCATATATAATCTATATATATATATATAACTAGACTTCCTGTGATTGCAGTATATATATATATACACAGTTATACACACACACACACATATATATATATTTATATATGTATATCGCCCATCGGACGTCAACTACTTACAAATACAATTACTTGACTTTAAATGTAATTCAATTACAATTACAATTGCTGAACTTCAAATTCAATTACGGAATTCAATTACATGTATTTCAACCACTGAACAACACTGGTAACTGTGACTTTCTTCAGGTAGCCAACTGGGAGTAACTGTGACTTTCTTTAGGTAGCCAACTGGGAGTAACTGATATATAGCTATTAGCAGTAGTATACTCTCTCTCAAAGTCCCGCCTGGACCTCACCGTGGTGAGAGGGTGAACAGCCAAGTAGGGGATAGCCTGGTGGGGCTATACCATCAGTGGTGAAGACCTTGGTCGAAGACCTTGGTTGAAGAACCACCTTGGGCGTTTCACGAGGTGGAAAGGCTCACCAGGAACCCTGAAACAGCTGGCCAACGCAGGAGGCAGGTGTTGGAAGGACACCTCAGACCGGAAGAGGCCAGAATGGCCCAACGATCTCCTTACCCTACCAGGAGAGGACTGGTCACCGGCCTGGCAAGAGACCAAGAAACTCTAACAAAATGAAAAAGGAGGACGAGAGAAGACTCCTGGTGGCGGAGATGGGATGGCTACGAGGACTACTGAATAGATCACGAAGAGAAAAGATACGGAATGAGGTGACACGAGAAGAACTGGGACAGAAGGAAACGGTAGTGGAAAGAATAAAGAAACGAAGACTAACATGGTATGGACATGTGATCAGGATGGAGAACGGAAGAATGCCGGCAAAGGCGCTGCACGGAGAGGTGGAGGGAACAAGGAGCAGAGGACGTCAGAAGAAGAGATGGATAGATAACGTACTGGAGGACATAGAAGACAGAGGATGGGACTTAAGAAGGGCAATAGAACTCGCAAGAGACCGACCGAAATGGAGAAGTTTTGTTAGAGCCTCATCGTCAGCGAATACTTGACGGAGGAGAAAGAAAGAAGAAGTAGTATACTAGTAGTATATATAACATCAAGCCATAATATTATGTATATTATACATAATCACTTGGCTTCTGGTGGTCGTCGTTTTAGAGACGCCTCTTCAACGGGCTGACGAAACTCATCATAAATGTTTGGCAGAATACACGCAAGCAACGTCAGATGGAACTTACGCTGGCGCTTTATAAATCAACATAGCTTTTCATGTCAGCGTTTGACAGCGAAGTAACTAGGTCATTGTTTGACGACAATAATACGTCTGCGATGCATGACGTGCACAGACAATGTGGCGCCTGAATTTGATGCCAATCAACGAGAGCACCTGCTGGAACGATGATAGGTTAGTGAGTGCATTCGGGAGAAGAAAGCAACAGGTATCCATGGTAGGCTTTCTGATTGGCAGCATGTGTGGAAGGATCTATTGAAAGGCTGAGTGGGGGTAATGCACTTGGAACATTGAAATACATTGACGTGGAGAAGTGTGCATGTAGGTTCAATGAAGATATAGCCTATAATGAATGGGAACATGGTGCTTCGTATGGGAAAGAATAGAAGAGCCAACCAGGAATTGATCTTGGTCCCTGGATGGAAGAGAGGGGGAAGGCCACGGAGCAATTGGCCATAGACCGTCAAAGACGACTTGAGGTGCTTAGGGATGTGGTCGAGCGAAGACCGGAAGAGTGACAATGGAGAGAGATGAAGGGAGAAGCTGTGGAAACCTGCACCGGAAGTGAAAACTCATATCCCAATACGTAAGGCAGTTCATAAATATATTTCATAATAAAACTAGACGTTGAATGAGAGATGAAAACATGATAGTAATGCTAAATTAATACAGTAGCCTAACATTAGAAGTTGAATTAGCATATTTATAGCAGAAGTAGAAGTTGGATGAGCGATGAAACCATGGCTAACATATGTATTGATAAAAAATTATTGCGGTAAAACTAGAAGTTGGATAATTAGCGCTCAAAATATTTATAGTAGAAGTAGAAGTTGGATGAGGGATGGAAAAATACGTTATTTGGTAGAAGTAGAAGTTGGATGAGCGATGAAAACATTGCTAAAATATGTTTTAAATAATTTTACGACGCTGTAAGATTGGGATTTGGGTATATGCGGTCCGTACACGGGGAACTTAAATGGCGTGGCATTCATTCAGACGGGCAGCGGTGGTGAACAATCTCACCCATCAATTCACTGACAAATGAGCAGGATCGAGGCCATAACACGGTCGCAATAGAAAAACCTTTACATTTACATTGAGTGTAAAATAATGGCAGAATGACAGATAGGAAGCATCGAAAAATGCACGGAGAAATGTCTCATACGGTGGGAGAAAGTAATCCGAACCTATAAGCAAACGCGAAATCTACCATGCAAAATATCATCAACGGGCGGTAGTGTGTGCGAGTGGCGTTGAAGGGGAGTTCCCCTTTCTTTTCCTCATGACAGGTTCCAATGCGAATGAGCCTGCGCAAATCTCTAATGTACTTAGTCCTTGCATGTATGACAAAGTGCTCAGCAGAGACCTTCATCAGATCGTTACACAAGTGATGCGGTTCATTCCGCAAAAAGAGTGCAATACACTTTTAACGATTTTTGCCGGGCAACGTCCCGTTTATCCACTTCAGTGGATAAAAAGCCGCAGTCACACAGCAGACGTTGGTTCTCCCGATTGCAGAAGCACTTCTTCCAACGAGGTTACTTTCCGCTGGGCATATATTGATACGCGCTGGACGGGCGCTTGTGTAAATAAGTATGCTGAACTGCAGCCGAAGCGTGATGGATTGTTCTAAATTAGTTGGGCCCTGTGTAACAAAGGCAACGACATCATCATCATCATCATCATCTCGAGACTCGGCGGTCGTAGCCAGAAGACTAATAACTCGAATCGATTTGTAAAAACTGGTCGGTCCGTTTGCTCATCGGATTGTTGACTTTGTTTGTGTATGTGTGCGCATGTGTGTGTATGTGTGTCTGTGTGTGTGCTTGTGTTTGTGTTTGTCTGTGTCTTTGTGTGTGTGTTGTGTGTATGTATGTGTGTGTATGTGTGTACGTTTGTGTGTGTGTCTGTATGTGTGTGTTTCTGTGTGTGTGTTGTGTGTGTTTCTATGTTTTTGTGTGTTGTGTGTGTATTTGTGTGTGTATTTGTGTGTGTATAATATTATGTATGTGTGTATGTGTACGTGTGTGTTTGTGTTTGTGTCTGTGTGCGTGTGTGTGTTTGTGTGTGTGCTTGTTTGTGTGCATGTTTGTGTGTATGTGTGTGTGTGTGTGTTTGTGTTTGTGTGTGTGCATGATAGCTCTTCGTTAAGCCGATTACTGTTCAATCACGCAAACGGACTGCTACATAGCAGAAGAACTGGGTATAATGTAATCTACTTTAATTAATGCCAAAGACATTAATTTCTGCAAGCGAGATCACAATCAAAGAATCATATTATTCTGGGTATAATGGTGCTGCTAATTTTGATAATATTACTGTCAATGCCCGAAGCTGGCATAAACAATGTCACGACTAATTTTGATAACATGAAAATAACATGAAAACGTTATTCGGCCATTGCTCTCATGGCTCAAAGCTACCTGGCGAATAACATGACAATATTGTATGTATGTATTTACCAAATTACTTATTTATCGTAAAATGAGTACCTCACGAAATGAATTGCTAATACTATGGATAATAAGTTGCCTAGCAGCAAGATGAGCTCCTTGTCGTTCTTTATCTCTATCACGTAAGCGATTGAGCACTATTTTGGTTGATCCTGGCTATCCATCGTTAGGTCGGGAACGCTTCTCATGAGTATCTCTTATTGAGGATATTATTATTACGCAATATTTCTGGTTTTACTTTTGCTATCAGATTCAATCATTAGACTTATTTTTTCAGTCGGCCTATCTAATTTTCAGACTTCCTTAGGCCTCCGAAAGGTTCGTAGGCCCTAGGCACAGTGCCTATACTGTGCCTGATGGACAATTCAGCCCTGGACTGAAGGAGAGATTAGCACCCGATGAACCAGACCAGAATTGGACTTACCCGAGCTAAGGCTGCCCCAATAATGCCAGCCAGCATCTGCGCTCCAATCAAGCATAACGCTAGTCTCCAGTGGAGCAGACGGAAATCCTCAGCTCCTTCTCCACATCCGACGATCAATATGGCGACCGTCAACGCTGGGTTAAAACAACCGACGCTGATCAGGCAGAAACACACACAAAGAACCATCCGGTTAAACAGCAAATGAAGGAAAGTGTTATATATACATATATATATATATATATATAGCCTAAGGTTATGGTTATACATACATGCATACATAGGCATACATAGGCCTATACGGTTACACACGTATACATGCGTACAAATATGCATACAAACGTACATAGATTCATATATAAATATGTACATAGATACATATGTTCATAATATACATAAATACACCCATACATGCTCGGTTAGTTTCCCGTAGGGAGTAGGATCGAATCAGTGTGAGTTAACGTTCACGCATGGAGTATATAATCAATCAACCTCACATAGTCGATCTGATGTCTCTGTTGATAAAAGTCTATCTTGGATTTCCCATGTGGAATATGTAGTCGCTGATGCGATCAAGGCCAGGTCACAATCACGTGATGGACTTTATATATAGGGCAGTTTTTGGGTCAGATGTAGTTCAAGACAGACAATAATAGTCGAGCTGGCTGGCATAGAGTTGATAATCAAAATTAGACTATTTTAAAAAAGGCCACATCCTCGTTTAGACTGAAGGTCTTAGATGGGTTATTTTGAGACTCAGAAGGTCATGTCTCATGGAAGGTTTCTGACTTCCTTGACAACAAATACATTTCTATTGCGATGACCCATGTATGTGTGTATGTATGTATGTATGTATGTACTATGTATGTATGTATGTATGTATGTATGTATGTATGTATGTATGTATGTATGTATGTATGTATGTGTATGTATGTATGTATGTATGTATGTATTTGTAGTGTCGTTGATCGCCCGAGATTCGGGGTTGCCGATCGACCGTTGAGAGAGATAACACGTTGTTCATACACACGATGTTTATTCTATAGATGTTACAAGCTCGGACCCCGTGTCCCGGTTGACAAGGGGACAGGAGTCCGTCCTAACGAACACGATGGATCTTGATCTCTCTCTCTCTCCTTCTCCTGCCGTAAGGGCTGCCATTTATATAGCCCTGTCAAAACCTCCTACACGGCATTCCTTTACTATAGGCGCCAGTCAGTCTGTCTGCGCGTGCAGGTCTGTGTGGCAGGCACGACTCCCCATTCCTGCCCGCGCCTACTCATAGCACAGGTATCTCCCTTCCCTCATTACCCTCTGTCCATCTTTCTGACTGTCTGTTCGTCTGTCTCCCTCTCGCTCTGTATCTCGGTCTGTGTCAATGTGTCTGCCTGGCTGTCTCTGTGTCTCTGTGTCTGACTGTATACTAAGTTGTAGGTCTGGCTGTCTCTGTCTGTCTTCCATCTATTCCTCTCTCAAATGCCTGTGTGTGAATCATACACACCCCTACAATTTCCCGTCCATTCAAAAAGTTGATGCTCCTGCATCAAACCTTTGCCAAAACAATGTGCAAAAACACAAAGTTAGAACAATAAAATCGACAACGAAATAAACATGAAAACAAGTGCAATGCATCGCTAAGGCAAAGATCCACAACAATTCGGCTCGTTATCCGTTTGGACGTTACGTTTCATTACGTTTCTAGACGTCGCGTAGGGAGCTCTACATCATCTTACTCGTACAACATGATTCCAAGGAACTAGCTATGTAAGCGTACTTGTTCATGTGGCTTTGATCTGTTACCTCAATTCAATTCATGCGCCTGCATTCTTATGCTTCGTTTGCAAAATGACTGTTTACCATATTTAAAGCACATTATGTTTCACTGTTCTTAATTGTAATGTAGACCTGCTAGACATAAGCAAAGGGCGACTTCAAAGGTAGATCTGCATTCCAGGAGACACATGGTCAGCTGTGAATAAGAGATGGACAGGAGAGTTCATGAGAAATTAGGCCCATTACCGAGATGGTGACTTTCTATGCGTGCGGTTTGAAATTGTGTAGACCTACAGACGCTATTAAGGAGGAATCCTAATTAGTGTTCTGGCATCTGGTCTCAACTAATGATGTCCAGCCGTGCTCTGA
This sequence comes from Aporrectodea caliginosa, assembly GCA_020284085.1. Lineage (NCBI taxonomy): Eukaryota > Metazoa > Annelida > Clitellata > Crassiclitellata > Lumbricidae > Aporrectodea > Aporrectodea caliginosa. Next base: position 996,176 of record JACEVL010000133.1, on the reverse strand, counting down.
CCTAGATAGCAGACTGGAGCGAATTGGCCATTGGCCTAATTTATACAGTTCAGTTTCTATGTAGACAAGCAGTTGCTAAAAGGAATTCGATGATAATGAAGATGGTGAACAACAACTATGAAATAAGCATTCCAGAACTTCAGTCCAACCGAAATTGACATGTGGCGGCTTAACAGCCAAGTCCGAATACAATACATTGAAGTCTAATGGGTCTTCTGGCAGATAGATGTGTACATTAGCCTGGAAGAATTTCAATTAGGCTGTCGAACATCGGCATACCTATATGAGACAAAGTACCGTAAAGTGCTGTGGTTATCAAAATAATTGATACTGGCCATCTGCTAAACAGACATGATTAAGTCTCAGGATGATGATGATACAACAACGACAGCTTCTGAATGTCTCAGTGGGATGAGATACATAGTCTACACTAAGTTATGTTGCGCCGCAACGTACAAACATATTTAAAAGACGAACATCAGAAACATTATACGCATAAGAGCAAAATAGAAGTGCTGAACTACATACTAAAAGACTGCAATAAACCTGCAATAAAACAAAACCACTCAATTGTCTAACGATAAAACCTTATGTGTGAACGCAACATCTGAGTCCAACATTGTCTGTAAAATATGCATAATTATAACTTTACTGCAACGACTAAACTAATAATTAAGGACGTTAGGTGAGGAACGATTCTGTAATTCGCAAAAGCGCAATTAATGATGAGTTTAAGTTAAACAAAATACCACACAATCCTGAAAATTTAATATAAGGACGAACTTTGCGTAAGTGCAGTTTATACAGTTTGGCACAGCCAGTGCTTTAGGAGATGTTAACGGCGGTCTAGCACGGTTCATACTAGCATACCTTTAAAAATAAATTAGTTAAAAATGCAAAGTAAAACGTAAAACCGTCAAACAGAAAATCAAGAACACAATTACTATGAATTGCTCACTAGTAAGGATCCTCAACATCATTCAATAACCGCGTAGATAGGCTTTTCGATCCGTGGGCGTCCGGACTGCGCCGCGTAGGAAGCCTTTAATCATCTTACTTTTCAACAACAGGGTGCAAGGAACTCGCTGTCCTTTTGAGTGCACATATTCCCGTGAATTACGATCCGTTACGTAGAATTCATTGCATCTGATGCCATCGATTCGCTATTAGGTGGTTACCGTTTACTACATTTTACTATTATTATAATATAGCGCCATGAAGTACAAATATATTTTAACACGAGCACTTAACATTGTAGGCATAATAAAACAAAATAATTATAAGTACTGAAACACATTCACTTAGACCCTCGTCCTAAGTTTGCTCTATGGCCTTTGACATCATAACATGAAATACCGAAATGCAAAATACAACAGCAAAAACTTAGAACAAAACAAGAAAACAAGTGTAATGATTGCTCGTGTTAAGGATCCGCAAAAAATAATATCTCATATCATCACAACAACTCCGAGAAGATTGGCTTTTATAATCCGTGGACGGTCTGTGCGTCGCTTAGGAAGCCCTACTATCGTTCTCTTACACAAAAATGGGGCCCCATGGGAACTTGCTTTCGTAATAGCTTTGTGTTCCTGCAAAGGGCTGATCCGTTAACCTTACATATCATTACAGAAGCCTTCAAATGCGTTGATCATAATTTCTGTGTTCTCTGCATTTAAGCATACATGATATAGTGCCGTTACCCATTTATAAGAAAAAATACATTCTCCTGCTCGTGGAACGCTTATGCTAGACAATGAACATGTCGAATGACGAAGGCGTTGCCTTATTGCAAAAACACAACGAGTGACCATGAGCGGCAGTGGTCACTGACCCAGAAACATTCCGCAGAGTACGGATTCCATTAAAATCAATGATAATGAGCATGAGCACAACTACTACACTACGATACATTCAGAAAACGCAACATTAAAACCAATAATGACGATTACGATGAGCAGAACTACTAAACTAGGAAAACTTGTGCACATTAAAGTCTTAATGTTCGCATTTCTAAGTTTACAGTGTTAAATAAATGTAATTACGACTTGCTACTTGCCAAGTACGCTAACATCAGTCCAGCATTTGAAACTTTCTCCGAGTCCAGAAGGAGGATGGCCGAATAGACACCGTAGCGACGATGATGATGAGGAAGGAGGTAGGCGTGAGGATGGTTGAAACCAGCCGTCGATCGCAAACATTTCTCATCGGAAGCTCCGTGCGTCCGGGACGTCGCTGGGTCTGCCAGGGCGGGAGGTGTAGGCCTCGCGTTCCGGCTGCTGAAGCGTCCAGCACCCATGGTGATGATGAGGTTGGCTAACGTTGACGTTGGATGATGACTGGACATCCGATTTGCGAAGGGTGTCCAGCGATGAGCTGCAGACATGATAGAACTGAGGTCAAACGGCGATCAAGTCTGGCGGATTGGCGGACGAAGTAGCAATCTGCGAGGGTTTCAGCAGGATTACGGAAGTCGACCAGAGAAGGAGGCTGGAATGAAGCCCGGGTTGACCATCAGTTGTATCGCTGGTTGACTGTCGGTTGACGTGTTGACATGGGAAACTCGCTGGCTGTAGAGGTACAGCGGAAGGATTGGTTCTCCACCAATTTGTAGTGTCGTTGATCGCCCGAGATTCGGGGTTGCCGATCGACCATTGAGAGAGATAACACGTTGTTCATACACACGATGTTTATTCTATAGATGTTACAAGCTCGGACCCCGTGTCCCGGTTGACAAGGGGACAGGAGTCCGTCCTAACGAACACGATGGATCTTGATCTCTCTCTCTCTCCTTCTCCTGCCGTAAGGGCTGCCATTTATATAGCCCTGTCAAAACCTCCTACACGGCATTCCTTTACTATAGGCGCCAGTCAGTCTGTCTGCGCGTGCAGGTCTGTGTGGCAGGCACGACTCCCCATTCCTGCCCGCGCCTACTCATAGCACAGGTATCTCCCTTCCCTCATTACCCTCTGTCCATCTTTCTGACTGTCTGTTCGTCTGTCTCCCTCTCGCTCTGTATCTCGGTCTGTGTCAATGTGTCTGCCTGGCTGTCTCTGTGTCTCTGTGTCTGACTGTATACTAAGTTGTAGGTCTGGCTGTCTCTGTCTGTCTTCCATCTATTCCTCTCTCAAATGCCTGTGTGTGAATCATACACACCCCTACATATGTATGTATGTATGTATGTATGTATGTATGTATGTATGTATGTATGTATGTATGTATGTATGTATGTATGTATGTATGTATGTATGTATGTATGTATGTATGTATGTACCTATCTATCTATCTATCTATCTATCTATCTATCTATCTATCTATCTATCTATCTATCTATCTATCTATCTATCTATCTATCTATCTATCTATCTATCTATCTATCTATCTATTTTTATATGAATCTATATAAATGTATGTTTGTATGTATGCATGTGTGTAACTGTGTATGTATGTATGCGTGTGTATATGTATGGTTGCATGTATTTGGGTATATGTATGCATGCTTATATGTCAGTATGTATGTATGTAGGCCTATACATGTAATGGTATGCGTACTAATATATAAAGGTGAAAAGGCTGAACAAACGTGTAACATACATTCATGCATACAAGGACATTATATACCCGAATACCTCTATTTCTTACAAATCATCCACTCCGCTCTTTCTATCCTTAGTTTTTCCGCCTAATCGCTTGACATTTACTGATAATGTGGGTGTTTTTGTTTAGTGTTTGACACACATATTTCGTTTCTATCTCCGCAGAGACCTGAGTTTTATATGGCGACTCGAAGGGAAGTCAAAAAGATTGCCCTCGCAATAAACCGTCATTTTGTTGAAACAACTTGCACGTTTCCAAGTCATTCACGCATGGTTGTCATAGGAACGTAGCGTTTGGATACTGCTAAGGACATACGCCATATACAAGAGACTGAACGGTAGCTATGGAGACCATCTACAGAGTGCGCGCTTTTTTCGGTGTGTCGAGTAAGATCTGAGAGTTATAGCTCGCAGCAATAAAGCGATTTTTGCGTTTATATCCGAATCCTCTTTCTGCTCGGTCATATATTCTTGCTTCTGAGGGACTCAAGTTTTATATAAACTGGGTCGTCAACGTTGGTTGATTGCTATCCGACGTACGTGAATTTCGTATGAGTGGTTGACAACAGCATTCGCTATACTTCTTCTCTGATCTTTTTTGCGCGTTTTTTCCTATGGAAACTAAAGAGTGCTAGAAACAGATCTATGTGGCTTTAAAACGTCAAACAGGAAATATTATTAACTATTATTGGCATGCTATATATAAATATGTATATATATATACAGTATATATAGCATATAATATATAAAGTATATATAGCATATATATATACTTGAGTCTATATATATATATCAATATGCATGTATGTTCAACAGATGCCTTAAAGATAAAAGCACCTTAAAATCACTCTATAGATTCGTTCACATAAAACAGGCAGTAACAGCAATTCATTCAAGGACGAAGCAACTTCTCCTTCCCTCTCAGGGCCACACAAAAATAAAATAAATATGCGCGTGCTCGCTCATGTATCCTCATATATACCAATATATATATACAATACATATACACATGCATATATATACATATACATATACATATACATATACATATACATATACATATACATATACATATGATTAATGGAAATTAGCTATAACCTACCCTGCCGGATATTCTTTTTCACTGTTAGTTAAGGTTTTCGTTTTTTCTTTATTTTCATACTGGTTTGAATTGTGTTTATCATGTACTGTGTACTATGTACTATACTGTTTGCATTACTGTATGAAACTTGATGTTGCACTGTTTGTCAAGGATTTAGCTATCACTAATTCAAATTTCTGAAATGTTGTTTTAGGTGTCCCTAGTTAGCGGGATCTTGATCCCTTTTGGGACTCCTCTTGCGGCCAATCCTGATATTTTATGTTAAATGTTATGTGATTTTTATTTGACATGGCTTCAATAAAAGAGTTTTGATTGATTTGATTGATTGATATACATATACATATATATACATATACATATATATACATATACATATACATATACATATACATATGTATTTATTTGTGTGCGTGTTTGTAATATAAGCAGGTTTTGGCACCGAGGGCTAGAGGGTTAAAACGCCGTACTCGACAATGTTGGAAGGTCCAAAGGTTTCTTCGTGTTAACATTTATGATAAATTTTTGGTCGTATCTAATTAATTTCAGCTTGTGCTGAAAACCTCAGATCTCTGCACAAAAGGAGTGGTCTGAAATATTGTTGTCGACAAAAGTGCAATTTTACCATTTCTCTTACTTGCCCCTCCTTTCAAAACTTCTAGTACCGCCAATGATCCTTTGCTGTGGAAACAGCGCCGACGTCTTTGTATAAACATACAGTTCTTGTATAATTATATCTTTTGTGTGTTTTATGTTCATCTTGCAAATGTATGCATGAGACCATTATATTACATAGCAATGCATACGGTATATACGTCGGATGATATACACAGAATATATGCAGCGATATGCTCTGTCTGTCTCTGTCTCTCTGTGTCTGTGTGTATGTCTCTGTCTCTCTCTGTGTCTGTGTGTATGTGTCTGTCTGTCTCTGTCTGTCTGTCTGTCTCTACACAAACACGCACGCACACTACACATGCACACACGCACTACACACACACACACACACACACACACACACACACACACACACACACACACACACACACACACACACACACACACACACACACACACACACACAGAGCGCCGATATAACTGTATTTACATGTATCAGTACCTAACGTCCTGGAAGCAGAGCATGAGTGCGCCGAGCGTAAGTCCGTGTGCGGCACCGCGTACAACGGCGCTGGGCGACAGCTGAGCGACAACTTCGACATAGATAAGGAGAAGGACGCCAAAGAATTGAGCCGACGACGGCTGGATATAATCGGTGAATACATCGCCCGTCGGCTCCCGTCGGCTAAGCATCTTCTTGGCTCTGTTCTGCCTCTGTAACAGCGCTGCATTCTCATCGCCTTCCTCGTTTCCGCCCTCGCCCGCATCAGTTGCTGCTGCAGCAAAATCATCACCAGCATCAATTAATCTAACGCAGCGCGAAACATCAAAGATATCTGCGACGAACGAGTTGCAGAACTATCAGTAGCGCTCGGACGTTGGCACGAACGCTTACGAGATGGCGTGACGAAGTGGCTCAGTGAAGAAGTGATTTCAGTTGCTTAGTGAATAAGTGGGGCAGTGACAAAGTGAGAGAAGCGAAGTAGTGAGATATTGGAGAAATTAAATGGTGACAGAATAACGCAGTAAAGACTTAATGACAATGCGAATAAGCGACAAAGTTACGCAGTGAAGAAATGACATTTTTACGCAGTGAGGAGATGAGGATTTAGAGACAAATATGAGTAGTACGACTAGATTGTGTGAGAATTGGTGAGCAAGAAGAGTAACAGCGTAAAGCTTGATCAGTCGTGAACCTAAACCACATTGGCAGGAATTCGTCATCGCCTTAACACACTAAAGTACGTTTCAACTAATGTGAACAAGAAGTAATTCGTCCCTTCTTCCCTCTTCTCGTCTAACCTCCCCATTTCGCTTTTCCCTCACGTAGAATGGAGGCGCGGATGAAATCGGACACATCGTATTTTACAGTCTACAACTTGCGTAGTTGATCAAAGGTAAGATTTAATCTCTGTTAGAAATCACTTATCACTACCGTCATTCGGATTCAAACTTAGCCAATCATCCATCAATTCATTTTCCATTAATATATCCTGAAATTGATGTATCCGTTATTTTGGTCCAATTGCGGCTTTCATCGGATTACGGTTTCGTTTTGTAGCGCCATCGGTTTGATGACATATGCACTAGACACCTCAATATTATGAGTTCTAAATTGCAAGTTTTCAATCCAATTATTGGTCGATCCATCAGTACGTCCGTCCCAGCATGAGATGGATCGCATAGCTGCCATTCCGTTTAAGTCCTTCCGCCTGTCCTTATGTCCTTCCGTGTCTTCATCTTTCCATCCATCCGTCCGTCCATCCGTCCGTAATTCTTCCGTCCGTCCTTCTGCTCTTTTATTATTATTATTATTATTATTATTATTATTATTATTATTATTATTATTATTATTATTATTATTATTATTATTATTATTATTATTATTATTATTATTCGTTTTGTAGCGCCATCGGTTGATGCCTTGTGCATTAGACACCTCAATATTATGAGTTCTAAATTGCAAGTTTTCAATCCCATTATTGGTCGATCCATCAGAATGTCCGTCCCATCATGAGACGGATCGCATAGCTGCCATTCCGTTTAACTCTCAGTTCTTCCGTCCGAAAAATGCACTTAGATTTCTAAAGCCAAGGAGAAATACTGACTTTTGAGTCACTTTTTGAAGGAAGGAAGTGAATTTGAGCTACGAAGAGAGAGTGGTAGTCGATTCCATTCCTAGTATGTATGTATATGGCCATTTATATGGCGCCTTGCAGAAACTCACGAAGGCTCAATCCTTCCGTCCATACTTCTGTTCTTCCGTCCATCCGTCCGTTTTTCCATCCATCCTTCCGTTATCCTATAGTACCTTCCGTCCTTTCGTCCTTCCGCATGTCCTTCCGTAGCACTTTCGTCTGTCCTTACCTCAATGCTTCTGTTCTTCCGTCCATCCGTATGTCCATCCGTACAGTATGTCCATCCGTAATCCTTCCGTCATTATGTTCCGTACAGTATGTCCATCCGTACATTATGTCCATCCGTACATTATGTCCTTCAGTTCATCCTTTACCAATCCATCCGTATCTCCTTCCTTCCATCCTCCTGCAATTGTTCCATTTGTCCTACTTTCAGTTGACCCGTGTCCATTCTTTCGTCTGCCCATAATTAAGCACTATATTCTACTAATAGTTACTCCTCCTCAGACGCAGCCTCGAGAAATAATCGTAAACACTAATAACTTAATAACAGCACAGACAAAGATGCATCAATAGAAATACTAGTGACTGATGTTGGCAACAGGGATCAGTGGCGTAACGAAGGGGGGGACAGGGGGCAGTCACCCCCGGGCGCAGCACCAGAGGGGCGCAAAATTAGCTCTCAGTGGTACACAGTACTATGACAAGAACGATTAAAAGTCAACAAGAAAATTAAAAGGGGGCGCAGTCATCAACCCTTGCCCCTGGGCGCTGAAACCCTACGTTAGGCCACTGACAGGGATAGTATCAAAGTACCTTTCTTCTTGTTGCTACTAACAAGACCTTTTGTTCCACCTTGAACTGCGTCGACCCCAGACTTTAAAAACAGATAATTCGTCGGATTCATCTGCCTTCCAGATCCTCCTCCTGATATTTATGTTGCGCTTAACATTTTCCTTGCATCTTTCGAACGAGAATAAAGCAAGAACTACATTGTCAAAGAACCGCAAAATCATTTCTGTCAGATAACGAGATTCCTCAAAAGAACACAAACAACGTTGACGTCATAATGTAATGTAATTCGTCATAATTTCATCAATACCTCGATGACGTCATACAATGTATTTCGTCATAATTTCATCAATACCTCGTTGACGTCATACAATGTATTCGTCATCATTTATTTTGTTCCTTTAATAATAAAACATGTAAGTTAACAAGTAAGTAAGTAATTAAGTAAGTATATCCTTTGTTGCACCAATTGCAAACCACATTCTGGTTATATTCCTATAGCCTAATCTCTAATGTTACATTTTAATTTCTTATGTTTTTCAAACTGTACTGTCTACAGTATTCTGGTCAAGATGAAACCATCCTAATAAGTAGGCGGTTAAGTAAGTAAGTTAGCAAACAAGCAAACAGTAGCATGATCACGATCGGTGGCATGTTCCCCATTGGACATTTGTCGTTTCCACTTTAAACCTCTGACAACCGGTCCAGTCTTGGAAACGTCTTCAGGCTGTTTGAAACCGAAATGTAGTGGACTGAGATAGCCAAACACAGGACGTAACTTTTCCCCAACTTCGTCCTTCCCCCTTCCCTCTAAATTCTCCTATTCCAATCTACATGTAGCTCCCATCTCCCATCGCTTCCTCTCCTTCCCTTCGATGCGTATAAATATGTGCAGTATGTTTCGTCCGTCACTTTAAGGTCACTCGCTTATAACAAAGTACATGCTTGCATTCTGTTTTACAATTATTGTAAATTGTAATTGTAATTGTAATCGAACATTTATATAGCGCCGCTCAAAACTCAGCAGCGCTCTCTACCTGCGTCAGTGCCTGCGTCAGGGAATAGGCAAGTCTTAAGGTTCTAATGTTCTAATAGTTTCTACAAGTAACTATTATAAGGAGCATAAGCCTTATACATAATTACGAAGAAACAGTGTTAAAGACATGTAATCGAATCGCTAGATGGCCGAAAGTAGGTCTAGATAATAAGACAATAATAGCGCTGAATAACAGTCAATCGTGAATCTTTTTTCTCTGAACTTGCTTCAAACCAAAATAAGACTGACATGTCGCAAATATTATGTCATTACATGCCAAAGAGTGGTGACTGTCGCCATCACTTAAAAAAATGATGGAGACCGGACTCTACCGTCACAATGCAAAATTGCGTATCTGTCGGCCCAAACGCTCTGATCCGGAAGGGTCATTCGATGGGTCTTTTTTACCCCATCGAAGGCCGGATATGAAGGCTCGGATCGTCTTTGAGTGGTCTTGTCTGCCATCGCATCATGCGAAGTGTCTCCCACTTGAGACGGAGATTTGCATTGCCAGCAAATATTGAATTCAATCTACGCTGATTCTTGCATTGTGCATCGTACAAAAAACCGGTTCGCAACCTTGGCATGTGCTTCCCATATGTGCAGGAGCGTAGCCAGACTTAAATTCAAGAGGAGGCAACTTCACAGACCAGTGCATAATTTTCCCGATGACCTTTTTTTATAATTTTTTTATTGAACTCCGATCTTTTCCGATGACCTTTTTTCGACATTTGACACTTTAACTCCGACGACCTTTTTTTTAGAAATTGCACATTTTTAACTCCGATGACCTTTTTTCGACATTTACACATATTTTAACTCCGATGACCTTACAAACTAACATTGAAAGTAAATTACCTACAACACAGGCGCCTAACGAGACCTCGATCTTCATTTCAAGAGGACGCAACTTCACAGACCATTGGCAAAATCTTGGTCATTTCAATTGAAACTCCACTATATAAAAAAACTGCCTCCTCGTGCCTCAATGTAGCTACGCCTATGCATATGTGCCTTCTTTCCATTCTCCATTGTCATTTAGAACTGAACTTAAACTCATCTGTTTCAGCTTGATAACCTCCGCAGCTCGACTTCCGGTTTTATTTCTGACTTTTTATCGGGTTCGACCTGGCTTCTTTTATAACTTCTGGTTCGACTAAGGTTTTATCGTCGGTGGATGCTCTGCGCGTTATGACTACTTAGTTATCGAGATCATTAGATTACTTTTGCATTGTGGGTCTGTATATTGTTGCATTGTTGATGTGCGCAATGTGCAATAAACAAGACTTAGTGTACAATTTATGGTGTATACTTAACTTTGAATTATGTGCCTGCGCTGTATACAATAACCTGATATTAAAATTATTAGATGTACCTTATACATACAAGTAGCAGTGATCACATAAATATAATTATAACTAAGAGTTTCAACAGTTTAACCCTCGGTCTACCAAGAAGGGTGCTGGTTACCACCCCCCCTACGTTTTTATGCATACATTTTCTTTTCATATGGAATATAATTTTTACATTTTAGGTAGCTGTAGCAGATTCATTGGCGCACATTTTGAGGTAAACATCATGGTGGTAGCCCACGCCATTCAAAAGTTATACCCGATATACCCGAGGCACCAGAGGGATGGATACCCCCCTTAGTTTTCGACTATAGCTTATTGACTATTCTTCCTAGAAGAGAAACAAATATACCATTCTTTAGAGGGAATGCAGGGCTTCATTTACGTACTTATATGTTTGTCTTTTGAAAACCGGAAGTGATCAAAATAAATAATAATACGCGTAATATGCGTGAAAAATGGCTGATGCAAGCACTCCCCCTTAGGTTTTTGTTTGTAGCGTATTCATTTGTCTTCCTGGAAGAGAAACAAATATACCATTCTTTAGAGGGAATGTAGGGCTTCATTTGCATACTTACATGTCTGTCTTTTGAATACCGGAAGTGATCAAAATAAATAATAATACGTGTAATCTGTGTGAAAATGGCTGAATACAGCATCACAACGTAAACCGATATATATATCAGAATCAGAAAAAACTTTATTGCTTCAAATAATGTGACCCGTAATACAAACAGAGAATCAAGTATATTTAACAAGTGTATCACGCTACAGGAGGCAAAAGGAGACCCCAAAGGGAGGATTATTCCCGCTAGTTGGGGCGACCTACAAGTTCCTTTACAACCAATAATAAGACGGTCAAATGACGTTACAGAGATTACGACAATTCGTGTGCAGCCTATAAGGAGGAAATCTTTTGGTGAACAAAGAACAACGGGAGGAGGCATACCTTAACTATTAAAATAGACACTATTAACGGCGAGCAATAACACACAAAAAACATAGCAATTGAGCAAAAATCCCAAAATAACCTTAACTAAAATCCTTAACTAAGATCCTTAATACTAAATAAGTAAACTGAGGAGGTTGAGGAGACGCGAAATGAAGAGAAGAAGAATTGAAAGAAAATGGAACGAGATATATGTATGGATATATATGTATGGATGTATATTTATACGTATATAAACATGTGTAGGGATGTATGTGTGTATCTTTGATACATAGATCAGTTTCAAAACACACATACTCTTATATTTGTTTATCTAACAAGTACAAGATGTACGCAGTAATATAAAATATCGCTAATTATATATCGGTTCCGTTGTTAAAAGTTATGTAATTTCGAGGTGCATTCACATAATGTACAACTAAATATACCATTTTGTACAGAATTGAATGCTGAATCCATTGCTGTATTACAAGATATGATATGTGAAACCAAACACGAAATCCAGGGGGGTGGTGGTTACCACCCCCCCCTCTTGGTAGCCGATGTCACAAAAAAACCTTGGTAGCCTGAGGGTTAAGCCGAAATATGTTGATGATGATAATAACGATAATGATAATGATGATGATGATGATGATGATGATGATGATGATGATTGATGATGATGATGATGATGATGATGATGATGATGATGATGATGAATAAGATGATGATGATGTGCCTTCTCTGCCTCTCGATGATGTTAAGGGCGACGACGACGATGGTCATGATGATAATGACGATGATGACGATGATGATGATAAGAATGATGGCGACGATTATATCTTCCGCCTTTGAGGTCTCGACCGAAATTCGTTCAAATGATTGATTGAAGAGACAATCAAGCGCAGATGTTTTTCAACAGATCGTCGTCGCTGCCTGCATACAAGATTGAAGACATTTACCATCCATCTCTCTCTGCGCTCTCTTCTCCTCCTTATCCTCTCCCTCCTCCTCGTCCTACTCACTATCCTCTTAGTTGCTCTATCCTCCTTCTCCTCCTCCTCCTCCTCCTCTTCCTCCAGTTCGTCTCCTTATCTGCCTACTCCTTTTATCCCTCTTCCTTTTCTTCCTCCCTGCCTCATGCTATTCCTCCTACCCCTCTCTGCTCCTCCTCTAGTTCCTCCTTTTCTTCCTCATGTTCCTCCTCCTCCTCCTCATCCTCTTCCCCTCCGCCTCCTTCTTTGCCTACTCCTTTTATTCCTCTTCCGTTTCTTCCTCCCTATTCCTCCTACTCCTCTTCCTGCTCCTCCTCTAGTTCGTCCTTTTCTTCCTCCCCCTCATGTTCCTCCTCCCCTCCTCCATAACAAATTCTCGATTAAGTGCAAAGCAGCCGTCGATGATAAAGCGCAAGCTCTCGTTATATAGCACCCGAGGGGGCGGTAAAAGTTGACATTAAAGACGGATGACAGACTAAGTGAATAAGTCATGGACACGCACCTGTGGGACACCAACCTTCCCATCTTCCTTGTCTTTCTCCTTCTCCCTCTCCTCTTTCTCCAGCCCCTCCATGTTCCTCCTTCTTCTCTTTACCCTCTTCTGCGCAAACCGTCTTCCCATCCTATTCTTCATCTTTAGCATCCGCCTCGTTGCCCTCAACTTCCACCTCCTCATCTCATCTCTCCTCGTTCTGGTGATTGCCCTCCTCTGCTTTACCAATGTTCTTCTACTATTCGTCATCGTTGTCCTCCTCCTCCTCATTCTCCTCATTCTCATTCTGCTTCTTCATGTCGTGTTCCTTTTGCGACTCCTTCTCATTATTCTCCTTCAAAACTTCCTCCAGTCATCTTACATTTCCGCGCCTCTCCTCGTACTCCTCCTCCACCTCTTCTTCCTCCTCTTACCTCTTACTCTTCGTCCTCTCTTCCACTTGCTCATTTTGTTCATTTTCCACCTCCTCCTTCTTCTTTTCTTCTTCCTCCTCCTCCTCCTATTTCTACTCCTCTATCTTCCTCCTCTTCGTCCTCCTCTTCCTTAGCCTCTTACTCTTCCTCCTCTTTCAGCTCTTCCTTCTCTTCTTCATCCACGTCCTTCTCCTCTTTGCTACTGCTTCTCCTCTTTCT
>JACEVL010000133.1:935000-977500 GCA_020284085.1 Aporrectodea caliginosa | reverse complement strand
AGAATCTTCTGAAGCAGCAAGAAAAGTGTCAATAAGTTGATCATACTGTGATTACTGTCATTACTGTGACTGTGACTCTGTGAGTGAAGTGACTTCAAGTGAGTCTGTCTGTACTCTATTGTATTGTATTGTATTTGAACACTTGTTATAGCGCCCCTACCAGATTTCCCATTCAGAGGCGCTCCCGACTACTGTAGTACAGTTAAAGATGTAACTTACCTACAGACTACAGTACATTAGTTATTAGTTAATAGTTAATTATAAAAAGTATTCCATACTGTTTGGCTTAGTGTTTGCCTCAGGGCCCCCACCAACCTAAATCCGGCCCTGGGAGGAAGATCAAGCCTGTTGAAGGCACTTGTACGACTGACTATTGCTCCGACGTAGATCAAAGTGCATTTAATACAGCCGCCCGAATACGACTGTTGACCGACTGAATCCGAATGCCGGACTCTCCATGACGTTGAAGAAGAAGATGAGCGGCCTATTAAGCTAGTCAAGTGGCAGCCAAGGGTATGAAAAATGTTAACGACTTCATTTTCTAAGCCTCGGCATATGACGGCTGGTGGCCAGTCCTCTCCCTCGCCGTCTCATCTCCCCACCGATAATGTATGGTCAGTGTACTCATTGTAGCTGAGTTGGCTATTGGGGATGCAGACGGAGCAGACATCTGGAAACAAATTTCTGCCATGGAGAGGATTTTTGAACCCCCGATCCTTCGATTGACAGTCCAACACGCTAACCACTACACTATTGAGTACCTCCTCTCCGGAACGTATGTCCTTTTATAAATACCACCTATTGGTCCTCTACTGTAAACCATGCAGGTGATATGACACACGAGAGCTTCTGAAGGTAAATATATAAATTCAAGACATTTCTTGCGCGTAGCTGATGATAACGCCTCTTTAACTGTTGTTCTTCTAGGGCGTCCCTGAACTTGTGTAATAAACGGATGATATGAAATCTATGTATTAACAACCTTAAAACCTGGTTGTTTAGACAGGACGAAACGTTTTCTCGTGAATAATTTTAAAATAAAAGGGTTTCAGCTATTGACTATAGCTAAAAAGAATTTCTCCAGAGCATATTGCCGAACTAGCGTGCAGATTCTATGCGATCGATGTGTTAAATTAAATTAAGTGATCAGTATTTTGTAAATCGTACTGTATAAATTCCTTTGTCCAATTTCAATTTCGAGTTGGGATCCGTGATTTATAAAACCTTGAACTCTGGTCAACCACAGCATCTAAAATCAATCACTATTCCCCAGTCTCATCAATATTCAACAAGATCATCTGCTTGCCTATCGTTGGTTATACCTTAAGGTAAAACTGTTCTGGGAACGAGGTCACTAAGGTTAAAGGGTTACTTACTGAGGTCACTGAGGTTAAAAGGTCACGGAGAGTGGCAGTCCCTAGTTGTAAGAAGGTTGGACAAGAAAAGTGTTTCAATTGAAGGTCTGAAATATGAGCAAATATCAAGTTCAATGGCTCAGCCGGGAGCTCGCTTACAACAAGATAAATGTTGGATTCCCTAAGTGATTGCAGAATTTATAGAGTAGCAGGTGTTTTGACGAAAGACCGGATGGTCAAAGAGCTTCTCTCTTCGATAATTCTCAACGACTTCATGACTGGAATGATGCAGTGTATGCGCATACATACATTTATTAACACCCGAAGGCAATACAAATCATTTGAGAGGAAAATATCCATCAACCGTCAACCTATATGGTTATAATAAACGAATATACTGTATATATACTGCATATATATATATATATATATTATATAACGACCAGAAATTATTACTGTTAGACATCGAGGCAAGGAAAAAGTTCGTAATTATTATAATAATAATATTCTTTATTGAAACAATCCGGTTGACAAACCGCAACCGGTTACAGTGTACAGTTATGGAGAGATAAATCGATCCTTTTTCTTCGACCAAACTCTCCATCTACTCTAATCCAATTTATCTAATTGAGTCTGTCTAATACAATGTAATCTAATATAGTCTAAGTCTTGGCTAATCCGATCTATTCCAATCTATTTCAGTCTATAATCTAGTTTAGTTCAGTTTCTAAACCAATCCACTATAATCCAATAGAATTCAGTCTAATAATAATCTAATCTATGTAGTATAGTTATTTCTACGGTGTCGTAACCATATCGCACCGGGCATCAGTCTATAAGTGGCTTCAGTCTATAAGTGGCTTCAGTCTATAAGTGGCTTCAGCCTATAAGTGGCTTCAGCCTATAAGTCGCTTCAGTCTATAAGTCGCTTCAGTCTATAAGTCACTTCAGGTGCAACTAAGTCAAAGGTCACCAAGTCCGTTTGAGAATCCCGGTCGAGCTCTACTGCAGTTGAAGTTAGGCCACTCTGGCTAAACTGATCTTCGCAGAAACCACAACAGACTAAACGCTAAATAATGCAGGACGAGAGATTGTGTTTGACTGTGGGTGAAGGTGTTTTCTGAAGCGTATAGGCTATCACAATGACAGACGTTCTGTTACTTTGTCGGCGAGGAAGTTCTCCTATCCGTCTCTATATAGAAATCACACCTTTAACCAACAAACCACATCGTCTACCAACAAACCACACCTTGAAACAAAGCCTCTACACTGATTCGTTCATCCATCCATCCATCCATCCATCCATCCATCCATCCATCCATCCATCCATCCATCCATCCATCCATCCATCCATCCATCCATCCATCCCATCCATCCATCCATCCATCCATCCATCCATCCATCCATCCATCCATCCATCCATCCATCCATCCATCCATCCATCCATCCATCCATCCATCCATCCATCCATCCATCCATCCATCCATCCATCCATCCATCCATCCATCCATCCATCCATCCATCCATCCATCCATCCATCCATTCATCCATTCACACACACTTGAATGCATACATACATACATACATACATACATACAAGCACACATACATACATATATAAAACATACCTTTATCTGTTTACTCATACATACACATGCAATACATATTATATGTAAATACATTTCATGCGTTACAGCCTAACAGCCTACCTACCAGAATACACACATGTGTATAATATATACATACACTTATGCCTACATGCATACATACATGCATGGCATGCATGCACATAAATATGTGTAGGTAAGTAGAGCAGTTGTAACGGAAATTGTGAAGTATAGTCTAATCGCCCGAGTTGGCAAGTGGTCGGCTGCCCTCGGCCGGATGGACTGCCGACCGCCTGGTAGGGGACGACCCTGCCGATCGAAGCCCACCAACTGTTGAACGTAGACTCGCCTCAGTAGTTACAGAGATGTTTATTAACCACGTCCAATCTTCTTGTATCGACTCTACATGCATGTTAGAGCAAGTCCCATATACTCGAAATCGCCGTTTTTTATAGTGCTTCAAGGGGCGTCTATAAGTCTGCCCACTATGACGACAGCTAACAGCTGATCTGCCACTCCCTGGTTTCTCTGGCAACCGGAAACGGACCTTCAATGGACATCGATCTCTGGACACCCCTCTGATACGACGCAGCGCTCGTGAATAAGATGGTGCCCCCGCTTAGCTTTAGAGTAGCGCTATAGAAATGTGAAATTTACGACTACGTGCAGAAATGCCTTGTTTGGGATCTACCACAGCGGTTGGGCCAACAATACTCTCGATCCAGACATGAAGACATACCATACACACATACAAACAAAGAAACATACATGCAAACGTACATATTTACATATATACATAAAATTACATGCATAAGTGCAGTCTATGCATACATACACCATAAACATTATATACGTGCGGTATATATATATATATATATATATATATAGCGGTATATATATATATATATATATACCGCGGTATATATATAGCGGTATATATATATATATAGCGGTATATATATTAGGGTGGTTCACAGATGCATGGTCAAAAACAAAGTGCAACTTAGAAACCAGGGCACCCTCTCAGTTTGTTAGACCTATCAATAGTATTATTTAGACAAAATTTCAGCTTTTAATTCCAACGGAAAGACGGTGCTCACGGACTGTGTCACTTTGCCTGATACCGATAAAAAGACACTAATTGTCACTTTGCCTGATACCGATAAAAAGACACTAATTGTGGAAATGAATGCGTCGAGCATACATTCCCGTACGAATGTATTTTATTTTACGACAAATCAAATATTACTGTAATTTGACAACACTTGTGATAGTAGAACAGTTAGTCAGGTTGATCTATAAAATTTCAGTAAGTTTGAAGAATTGGAAATGTCAAAAATTTAAAAAAACACATCGTTCTAACCATGAATGTCGATTGTTCCGGTTTTATGACTTCAACACTCGCTACAGTCTTAGAGTCTAGAAACTGCAAGCACTGCGTCAACAACAGACTTCTTTGTTGTTTTGAGGCAAATAGCATTCCTATTTGCCACGACCACTTGGAGAAGACACTGATTTTCTTCATTATTGGTGATGAGTCGGTTGAATTCCTCGAGCAAATTCACACACCTCTGAGCCGTGTCGTTCACCACTCTCAACTGCTGAATTCTCTCTCTACCTTGCTTGTAATCCTCATTCTCGATCCATTTCTCTTGTGGAAATGTAAGAAAGTAATCACTAATCTTCAGGTGTGACAGCAGCGTCAGTTTTCACTTGGTTGCAAAATCACCCAGGCAAGCCCCCTCCTTCAGTACCGCAGCATCACCTCTCACCTTCCTTTCACCAGGCTTTGCAGTTACTCTGTGAACAATATTCACCTTATCTGTTACTGGAAGTTGGTCTGAGAACAGTGCCAGACCTACTTAGACTAGTGGTTTCTAGGGCCTTCCTGGCAGCAACGCTGATCTCGGGGTCAACTGACTCGTGTTTTCCTAGAGTAATACAAAGTGACACATCTTGTCCACGATCTTCAGCAGCAAGTGAGGCTTTTGTCCATGCTTTTGTGTCAAGAAGGACAACAAAGCTGAACATGAATCTGAGTTTCTTTCTTCTTCGTTAGATTGAATACACCACGTTGATCACGAAAAGGGTAGATTTTGATGGCATACAGTAACGTGGCCATCCAACTTGCATGGTGAATTGGCCCAGGGCTCTCCAGTGAATTATTGAAGGCTAACTTCCAAGACAACCACTTTCAGCTCAATGAGTTCTTGACCTCTTATCTCTGAATCTGATTTTCTTTCAGTTAACTTCTTGAGAAAACTGAGTGCTGTTTCATTATAGGGTTCAGTGCCGGATATGACAATCAGTCCTGTATCACACTTTCCCAAGCAGCTTTATATGTCTGGAAGATTGGAATATGTGATGAATTAGATGGACCGCAGCACAAGGTGAATACTTTGGCTAAAATCATCACATGGTGACGGCAGGCCAACCACAGGAGCTCTCGACATATCTTGTCTTCTAGCAGAACGCACACTCCGTTGAAGAACTCAGTGTTGACAGATATCAAAGCTCAGGGTTTGAACCTTGTCAGAGAGTTTCCACAACTCCAGAAGATTATAAATGGCCATGGATTCATTGTATCCCGCCCACAGGCTAATTTCGAAACACCGAAAAGTTATAAAGTGTTAAATATGAGCTCTTAAATTTCATTGGCAAATGGTAAATTCGAAAATTCACTTGTGAAAACACGTCTGCCAAAAACACAGAAAGTAGACACCATGACCTTCAGAAAGAACTTTACACTCTGTTCAAAATACCAGTAAGTAAGTAAGTAAGTATAACACAACAGAAACTATTTGAAGCTCATCTATCTCCATGACAAACGTTGAGTTGTTGACCAAGTTACACGGCATCAAGATTTACCGCTAATGCTACTATATGGTAATATTGCTATGTCATTGAGCACCATCTTCCAGCTGGAATAAGATGCTGAAATTTTATCTCAATAATACTATTGACAGGTCTAACAAACTGAGAGGGTGCCCTGGTTTCTAGCTTGAACTTTGTTTTTGTGAACCACCCTAATATATATACATACATATATACCGTACGTATATATTATATATATACATATATACATATACATATCCATCCATCATATGAATACATAAATACATTTATATAGCAGAAGTATTACAGTTGTCCTGAAAAACCTCAACAAAACCGCTATATAGTTTTGCTACAGACGATAGAAAGCTTGAATTGGACGAAATATAAATTCCATTTTATAGCGCCATAACCAAACCTCACTGCCAAACCGGACAACATTTTTAACCGAAAAGCCAATACGTGCATCGAGGTTGTACTCGATCGTGTGAGTGCAGCGAAGGGGGTTTAGTATAAGCCCTCTTCCCCCACTCCATAACGGAAACACTGCTGCCACCTACCGAGAACAGGCAGCACCGTATATACACGGAAGAAATAAACGAGACTTAACTACGCATATTCATGCGCTGTATAAATGGGCCCTTTACGACGCCTTAAGGAACCAAAGAACGAGGAGAAGAGGGCCGTGGGAGGAAGAGGCGGCTTAGCTGAAACGGAAGCTGGCGCTAGATAATAATAATTAGAAGCGAATGAGAGAAAGAAAAAGCGTTGCCTTGGAAACTGCCCCGTTTTACGCGCAGGCGCTGAAGCCGATTTACACCGTCGATGTCATTGCGCGATTTTATCACCGAATATCAAACGCCGCATTTGTAGTCCAATATATGCAGATGTGTTTGTACAATATATGCATTGCATATGTATAATGTATATACGTATATTTAAATATGTATGACTGTGTACTGTATACAGAGCACACATTCATGTACTTGTGTATAGAAATATTATAAGCAGACCTGTTGGAGGTACGGTTTCGTCACAAGATGGATGGGTTCATAAAGTAGGCTATATCAAGTTAGTTTGACATATGAATCCGCCTACATGCAAACATGCATACATACAAAGAATCATGCAGACATACATACATGTATACAAAAATACATACAAAGTCATGCTTGCATGCATAGCAATATATATTCCAACAAACATACATTCAAACCAACAAACATAATTATATATGCTAGGGTGTCCCAAGAAACACATGTATTTTCAAAAGTTTACATATCTCAATGGCCAACATCTATGAAGTTCATATAAGAGACTTAGAATTAGTCATTATATTGTATGACTTTGTCTTGCCATCAGTAAATGTAATATGGAAAAGGGGCAGCCCTGCAATAGCGGATTATTTTATCCTTTAGGGCTGTCCTGTTGACGGCATCAGCAGATTAACATTTTTTAAAAATGACTGATTGTTAATTAATTGTGCTGTTGTTGATTCAATAAACGGCTGATTGATTGTATGCATGATATATCGTCGTCAGGCCGGTGGTAGAGTAACGGGAGTTACAATTAATTGGAATAGTATATAGCCTAAGGGATTCCAAGCGATGATAAGTTGAGCTTTGCATAAGTGAATCGTAGACAATTTAATTGCCGTATACGGATATGTTGCCTAGAGTATCCCAGGAACTACAGCTGATAGAGATATCTTCGTGTCTTGAAATAAATGATTGAACGAATGACTGAATGAACGAAAGAATGAACGAACGAATTAATTACTTAATTAAAGAATGAATGAATGAATGAATGAACGAATGAATGAACCAACGAACGAACACGCAAATGAATGAATGAATGAATGAATGAATGAATGAATGAAGGCATGGTCGAATTAAGACTTCCAGGGGCCTTAAGCCAAGAACCGGGTTCAGACATCTGGGGCCCTAACCCCAAAGTAAAGCCAATTACCAAAGTACTGGTATCTGAACACAAAGTTCTAAACGTACCTGTACATAATAAGCTATGTTTTTTGTCTAATGAAATACAGGCCTGCATAGACTGCGAGTGCTAGTCTGTGATAAGGGTCAGTATTCAGGAAGAAGGCTAAGTATAGTGAATAAAACATAACGAATGAATGAATGAACGAACGAACAAAACCATTGGTTGAAATGATTGATTGTAATCTGGCGACCTCTGTCAGCGTAACGGTTCGTTCCTTTGGGGTTTCCCATTGATACTGTAGCCTATGTATAACTAAACTAACTGTTTCCGTGTTTATATGTTTTCGGTGATCAATAAAGCATTGATTGATTGATTGATTGAAAATTTACCACCCCTGTAAAAACAATTTCAGGGTAAAGCGTTAAATTATTTAAAATTATTCAATATTAGGAATTTGCTTCAACAATTTGATGTAATTTGCCCGGATTTTGGGTCCCTGAAAACTTTGTGGAACTTGTGGACCCTAATCCGGCACTGAATGAATGAATGAACGGCCAACGAATGAATAAATGAACGAATGAACGAGAGAATGATTGGCCATAGACGTCTGGCAGAGAGCACACCATTGTCGGAACCCATATGTCTCATCCAGTGCGAGATGAAGCTGGTAGAGCGCAGAGTGGGGCGATGACGGGGGAACAGAGAGCGGCGGACAATCATCTCTAAATCAAGGACACGGTCGTTGTCAACGTTAGCCCCATCGTCGGCTGTGACTTGACCGACTCTATTTCAGATGCTCGTCAGGCGACGCCACCATCTGCCGCTCACTCTATACAGAGTCAGGTCGCAGTGTAACAGACACTATGTCTTCAGAACGCTCCTAGCTATGTATGTATGTAGGTATGTATGCGTGTATGTATGCATGTATGTGTGTATGTATGTATTGTATGTATGTATGTATGTATGTATGTATGTATGTATGTATGTATGTATGTATGTATGTATGTATGTATGTATGTATGTATGTATGTATGTATGTATGTGTGTGTATGTATGTATGTATGCATGCATGTAAATATGCATGTATTTAAATTTCGCTGTTTGTATGTATGTATTGTATGTATGTACGTATGTAATATTATGTATGTAATGTATGTATTGTATCATTTTCATATGTATGTCTATATGTATGTATAATGTAGGTATGTATAAATGTACGTATGTATATACGTATATATATACACATATGTATGCAAAAAGTTATTTAGAAAATTCCTTTCAAAAACCTCTCAAGTCGCTGAAGCATGATGATCTAACTTGATAATTATTGTACAGTCTTAAAGGTGTTTGAATGCTCTAGACACTTATGTCACCAGTTATGCTACCAGTTACGTTACGACACTTATGTTACTTATGTCGACACTTATGTCACTGGTTACTTAGATAGCGCCAAAGGCGTTGAAACACAGTTGATCTAAATGTGTCACATTTTTGCACAGGCTTCAAACTGCTGTCTGAGTACTGTGCCAGAATTCCTATACGCATCAGATGTGTAATGCTGGATCTGATCTATTCGATGAACTTCTATTGCGCCAGTTGGTTAGAGCGCTTGCCTTGAAATGCGAAGAGTGCAGATTCGAGTCTTCTCTTAGACGGTTACTGTACAGAAACCTCAGCAAGTCCTTCATGCACAATTGGTCGGAGTAATCGATTACTGGTCAAATAGTGTAAAACAATGAGAGTTATCATGTGATACCGCAGTCAGAAATCGTCATCTTTTTAAAAGCCCGGTCTAAAGCAGATAGTCCTTAGAAACCAGACAATAGGTAACCAAACCGACTAGTAGCAATTCACTACATACACGACTTGAAGAGTGTCCTTAATATGGAATTAGCGATTTTATTCCGCCACTATCGTGCTCTGGTAGTGCCAGTACCAAGCCTGGATAAAGGAAAAGGGCGACGCTAATCATGTTCGCTATGGCAAAGCATCGCTAAACAGAACTACACACACACACACACACACACACACACACACACACACACACACACACACACACACACACACACACACACACACACACACACACACACACACACACACACACACACACACACACACACACACACACATATTATGCACATAGTGATGGAATTGTTTCGTCAACTCGGGCAACTTAAGCATGCACACACAGACCTGCCCACGGGAGACGTAAGACGCGACCGTCATGGCTATTGAAAGACGTGGCACTGTGACTGTGCAACGTTTCTTCTCGTGTTACTTTATTTACACACTTGCTTAAGCCGTGGTGCACAAACGCGACACACAAATCCACGAACATAGCACCATCGGAGATGATTGAGCGTAGAGCCTATTTTAAATACCTCTCATAGCCTTATGGTTGTCCCTCGCATGCGCTCTGCTACGACCCACTCTAGGTGCTTTTCCCGTGTTGGCCCATCAGCTTGGAACTCTCTTCCCCAGTCTCTTCACCTTGAGTTACTAGCCATCTCACCTTCCCAGTTCCGGAGACGCCTTAAGACATCTCTGTTCCCTGGCGCACGCACTTAAGCAGGTCGAGAGCGCTGCTGATTTTGAGCAGCGCTATATAAATGTTCGATTACTATTACTACTATTACATTGTCTCGCCTGCAAGTGGTAATGTGGCTGATTCTGACTAATTACAACAAGCCAAGAATAGGACAGTTCTTCTTATTGAACGCAATGACGCAGCAAAGCATCTGTGAAACTCGGCTCATTATTGCATATATTATTATTTTTATTATTATTATTATTATTATTATTATTATTATTTATTTTTTTTTTACCGAGGTAGTACTAATCCCTCAGGCTATCAAAACTATTATCAAAAATTATTATTATTATTATTATTATTATTATTATTATTATTATTATTATTATTATTATTATTATTATTATTATTAGTAGTTTTATATAGCGCCCCTTCAAGACAGTCTACTCAGGAGCGCTCCCAGCCCAACCTCGGTCAAACAGGACAGTCTTAAGGCTAGAGAAGAACTGAGCAGAGTGTCCTATTGAGGTCAGACGCAGTGCCACCGGAAGCCCATTCCAGGTCACCGGGCCAGCCACAGAGAAGGCGCGGCGCTGTCGGATAGCAGTCCGAGCACGGGGGACATCTTACCTCTCATCTGACATCTATTTCGTGTATGTGATTTAATACGGCTTACTGGTTCCTCGATACGTACTGGTTGGCGAGCTGGACTGTCAGGAGAAAGGTTCAAATTCCCGCCAGGGTATACATTTGGTTCGAGATTTCTGCTCCACATGCGCCGCCTAGACAACTCAGCTATAATGAGTACACTGACCGTACACTGTCGGTGGGAGGATGAGACGGCGAGGGAGAGGACTGGTCACCCGCCCTCGTATGCCGTGGCTAAGAAAGTTAAGTCGCTAACACTTTATACCCATGGTTGCCTCAGGGATAGCTTAAGAGACCGCTCTTCTTCTTCTCCTTACTGAACAGTTACAGATGTGTGTACGGTGGTTTATTGTGTTAGCCGACTGAACTCTCTACTGACGAATCAGGGTTCAAACCCCGTCAGAAAAGAAACACGTGTGAGTTTGAATCCACTTTGCGCCCCCTAGCGAACTCACCTACAAAATGAGTGCACTGGTCATACACTGTCGGCGAGAAGACCAGGCGGTGAGGGAGAGGACTGGCGATCAGAATTCGCAAGCTGAGGTTAACCGATGAAGTCGCTAGAACTTCATATTCATTGCAACCTTTCGGGTTATCTCAACAGACTCTCAAGTTTCAGACATAAACGTTCTGCGAGCCACTAAGTATAAAAACAACAGGGACTCCAAACACGCTCATAAACAGTTTAAGAGACCCATATAGGCCCCACATGAGTCCTCTTAAAACTTATACAGAAATTTTGTTCGATCAGCTGGCGGCACTAACATTTAGTGCTCCCAGTTCATTAGTCACTTCAAAAGGCTTTCGTACATCGGTCAATTTTTACTACGGTTTACTATAGGTTTATGGCATTTTCTATGGCTTTAGAACACTTTGAACCAGGAAATGTCATATCGTAATCATAATTGAAAATTGAAAATAGCCCTTCATCAAAAGCACTGTGAAACTGCAATGCAAAAATCATATTGCCGAGCGGTGCATAAAGTTAATGACCGTTGCCTTTTACAGGGTTGAAGAGCTTTATTAAGAATGATTCCTCTGAAGCGAATGAAAGCAAGATTCTAAAGTTTGCTTTCCCGGAGTCAAGGAAAAGCTGTTTGAGAAAAATAACCCCGGACAAAATGTCATTTACTGTGAGAGTTAATTATAGATGGCGAAATGACTTCTTTGCTTAAGAGGAGATTACGTAGGAAAACTTCTGAGACAGTTTTCTTTGATGTCAATCCATCTAAGAAGTCGAACCTTCTTAGATCTGTTAGCTGGAAAATACTTAGTGCCCTCGTGAGCCTCTTAACAGGTGCTTGAGAAATACACATATGCGAACATACATGCATGCATACACACCAACACACATGAGCATATGTACATGCATACATACATATACATACATACTAACACACGTAAGCATACGTACATTCATGCATTCATACATGCATACATTATGTGCATACTAACACATGAGCATACGTACATTCATGCATAACTTCTCTCCTCTATTCTTTACCTTCCTCCTCTGTTTTTTTCTCACCTTAAGACTGTTCTTTTTAGCCGTGCTGGACTTGGAAGCGCCTCTGAGTAGTTTTCTTGAAGGTGCGCTATATAAATTGCCGATATGAATGAATGAATGATAAATATAATTAACTGAATGCCATTGTTATGCAAACAAGATGCGACAAAACTAATCACACGACGATATATAAGGAGTTTCCAGTCCTGTGTATAACAGGTCCTTAGGTAATAAAAGGAAAAGTTGCTGTATGTAGGCCTACTCCTGGCCTAATAATTAATTCGCGATGGACCGGTTCAACCTCGGGTGCAAAATAACAAATAACTACAATAAAGCGGGGTTTGGCATTATTATACCGATCAGTATTCTAGACACAACCATTTAAGGTTTATGGATCGTACTGTTGCTGATTTAGGTGTAGACTTTCTGGCCAATATTCTGCGCAAGAGGCTTGCTATTTATTTTTACTGCGGCGCGATCGGAAATTGATGTTGACAGCGAGAAGTGCAGATAAAGTTGTGAAAGTGTAGTCATGCGATTAAATATATTCAGAAACGTGAAGCAGTTGTATGGATAGAGATTGAGACAGAACAGCTTGCATCCATATCAATACAGACTGCTACTGGAGCAGTAACTTTCAGTTGTTGTTTCGACGAAATAAAACTGGTTGTTAATAAAATGAAGATTAAAAAGACGTCTATATGTTTTGCTTCTTGCATAGCTTCAGCTGTTATGTGTAAGCCTAGCCTGTAAATCAAATCGAATCAGCTGCCACATCTCCGACCCTTGCTTAGCCGTCATGCCAGCAAATACTGCACTCAGTCAACGGACGCCCTCGCACAAAAACAATGTTGGGCTATCGGGATTTCATGGTACGTGGTTTGTAGCTTCAGAGTTCACCGTTCTGTCCGTTCTCTAACGTCATTCGAACTTAACTTAAAACTTATCTTTTTCCGCTTGCTCACCATCTATGTATGATTTGACTTCGGTTTTATTTCAGAAACGTCTATGCGTCTATCGTGGACGTTCAGTTAGAGGGACAACTAGAAGGGGTGCTCGACAATGTAGTGGTTAGCGTGCTGGATTGTCAGTCGAGGTCAGAGGTTCAAATCCCTACCAGGGCAGAAATTTGTGTCGATATTTGTGTTCCATCTGCACCCGTAAGCCAACTCAGCTATATGCGATAATGAGAGTACACTGACCGTGGGTGGGAAGATGATGGCGAGGGAGAGGACTGGCCACCCGCCCTCATATGCAGAGGCTATGAAAATGAAGTCTCTATACTGCATACCCGTGGTTGCTTCAGGGCTAGCCTAAGGAACTGCTCTTCTTTCTTCTACTTCACTTGAAGCTTGATGTATTATGAAATTAGCGTAATAAAAGCAATTAGATTGGAAATCATGCATTCCTAATTCTGGCGATAAACTCAAAAATACTGTGCATATTACTGTTGTAACAAGCTGGCGATATTTTCAACTTGATTTAAAATAAACGAATCTGATTGCTTGATTGATTGATTGATTGATTGATTGAGTAAAGAAAGCCACAATAACTGTTTGGCTGGGGACCCCATTCGGTGTGACATTAAAACTGCTTTTTACTAATGTGCCGAGACATGAGAAGTTGAATAGTGTTTTTCCTATTCTACATAGAACATTATATTCCGTATATACATGAAAAGTTGAATAGTGTTTTTCTGCTCTAAATTGACCACATCGAACATATAATGGGTAGCTAAGATTCCATATGGCATTCCTCCACCTTGCGCATATATTAGCCTACAATGTGAGCGCATAACACCGACAGTCCACCATCGATTGGTGTCTTTTGTAGCCCACGTCTCTATCGATTGACATCTTTATGTTCATTATTATAACTGCGCTGTATAAGTCCTGAGATTACCCTGAGCAGTCGCGTCGAACAAGAGGCATGATGATCACGTCGTGAATAAATCCGGAACACAAGCCAATCACATTTTAGCATCCAATTCACGTTCATCGTTTATGACTCGTGAAATCTATGCCGCAATCAAGATTGCTCGAGCAATCACCGGTCTGCGTTGGATCAGCATAATGCACCTAATTAAGCAGTTACATCAACCGCAGGCGAGTGAGTGAGTAAGTGCGTTCTTAGGTAGAATCATAGAATGTCTTGTCTGTGATAAGGGAAGATGGAAGATTATACGATGCGGTAGTCACGTTCGTGCGACATCTAAGGTCGAAGGTAGGCAGTAATCGAAGTAAATTGCGTTCAAACAGGTGAAACAGTTTCCAGCCGTATGATTGGACGACTGGTGCGCATGCGTATTATGATATCGGCGACGTTGATTTGACTGTTACTGAAGCGAAGGAGTTATTTTGGTACTTGATTCCAGTGCGCATATTATATCCAAATCCCAAAACGTACAGCAGCTCATATAAATTATTTCAAGGGAGATAAGTTATTGAAGTAAAACTAGAATTGGATGAGCGATGAACACACGATATTATTGCAGTGACATTGGAAGTGGGATGAGCGATGAAAACATGTTATAGTAGAAGTAGAAGTTGGATGAGCGATGAAAATATGTTATAGTTAAACTAGAAGTTGTACGTATTTGGATTTGGGTATAATGCCTCCAGTGCGAGCGAGCGAGTGTCGAAAGAAGACATCTTGCTTTCTGGTCAATACAAGCCTCATAGAACTGTTTTTATTAGATGTCTAGGCTCTACACCAACACCAAAGTGCCATTACCAATTGATTAATAAGAATACACTTAAAAGACGATAGATTTGTGTCTCTGTTTTCTAGAACAGTCGATCAATTAATCTTCCACCCAATGAGATTAATAGCCTTCTTCAAACTAAACCAGTTGAATAAACGCCATGAACAATTTATATATCAGCGTCACGCCTTGCAAGAAATTACTCACATGCAATTCAGTCATTGACAATTTATTATGCTTTGCTACTTTCAGATCACTCGCATATAATAATATCTTTTCTTTAATGAAGCGCCTAACAAACGCACTACGCTGTACATCTACATGTTATGACAATTAAACAATTCACAAGAACACCAATGACAGAAGCAGTGTTATTTCTATTAACTGTAACTGTAATTGAAATAGCAAAATAACTGAAAAATGTTGGTCAGTTAACTGTAACTGTAACTGAAACTGAAAAATACTGAATAACTGAAACTGTAATAGTAACTGAAAAACGAAAACTGTATAACTGAAAAATAACAAAAGTTAACTGAAAAATAAAACATGAGTGTTTTTCTTACTTTCAAGGGAATGGTAATCCTACTCTAGTCTACGGTTAGTTTTTTTATAGTCATTTCACTTCTGGTTTCTTTTCAGTTTTCTATGCTAGTTTCACTTCTTGTTCCTTTTCAGTCTTCTATGCTAGTTTCACTTCTGGTTCCTTTTCAGTTTTCTATATTCGTTTCACTTCCGGTTCCTTTTCCTTTCATTGTGTTGTCGTTGGCTCTAAACCGTAAATTCGTAAAACAATCCACAACTACGAGAATAATGTTTAAGCCAAGTAAGTAGTGGTCGAAAAGTAGAAAGTGGCGTGTGGGATTGTGGGAACATTTTGTTTACGAAACCGCAGACGACAAAAGTCGATGTTGTGTTCACACCGTTGCTGGCAAGGATGTTGAAACCACGAGTGTGGCACGTTAATTGTCGGAACAGAGCAGGTGTTAATCTGGAACGTCGTGTTTTCCTTAAAGTAAACCGAAAATACGTTGATTTGCTGCGTAAATATTTATGGTAACTGTTCAGAATACTTGTGGTCAGTGTGTCATTAGTCATGACTTGTGAAAAAATAACTGATGCTATAACTGAAAAATAAAGAGAAATAACTGAAACTGTAACTTAAAATATAAAAAAAATAACTGAAACTGAAAATCGGATTTCAGTTAACTGTAACTATAACTTTAACTGAAAAATCATAAATTTTATAACTATAACTATAACTGCAACTGAAAAACCATAACTGAAATAACACTGGACAGAAGACATAAATCTTAACTACTAACAGAACAGTCAGCCTGCAATAAACGGCGCTAAAAGCAGCCTACAAAGCATGTCCACCTACGGATCTCGATCTCGGTACCTCTCGCTCTCTATGCCAATGCGCTATCGGGCCCCAAAACAAAGTAATGTTTACATTCTGTTTCACAAATTAAAATAAACGTTTTATACATAATAAATATGTATACATATTAAGTAAAAACATTAATATATTTAGATTTAGCCCAAGGTTACAACTACCGACATCCGAAACCGACATGTTCTCCAGGATGAGAAATCTAAGTAGGCCTAATGGCAAAGTTTAAACGTCTAACTCAATGTTCCCTCGGAAAAGTTTGAGTACGGTCAGATTTAAATACCAATCTCCATTCTTCTAGATCTGTCGAATCACTCTGTTATGGGTCTGATTGTAAAGCCTAGATTTTATTCTTCTTTCACAGTGCACGACATGTTTTCGCCTCAGTCTGTGCTGTCTGCCATATCTGTAGGCCTGTCCGGAATCTCTTTCCAAACGCACTTGGTCCAAGCAGAATGTCGCTGCCATAAGATAAAAGAGTCCTCACAAACTCACAAACATGTTTTTCGTACCAAAGACCAACAAGCACGACGCTTACAGTTTACGTCGATTTTAACGCTGCTTCCCTTCCTTATTGCGATATCAGTGGATCAGCGGAATTAATTGGACTTATTTACGACTCTCAGCTGAGCGACATTAAGGGCACCGTTCTCTCCGACGGTTTTCTTTCGGATGTGGATTAATAGAAAACTTACTGCCGTATGAAGACCTTTCAAGGAAAGCCCTCAGAGCCGTTGATAATAAAAGGGAGCAGGTAGTTGAGAATGGACCGCTTGCTGTTTGATGCGAGTTGAATGACTGAGGCACTCGTACGACTAATCGTAACCATAAACTCAAAATTTCTCCAAAAACTGTAAAGCGTCAATCTAAACCTAGTCGCAGGAAACCCGCTTATTCATGAACGCTGCGTCAGGTCAGAGGGGCGGTCCAGTAAATCCGAAGGCGGTTGCCACGGAGACCAGTGAGAGGAGGCAGAGGACTAGGAGGAGCTGATGAGTGGGTTTTGTTGAGGAAGGGAAAGCTTGGAAGACGGATGATTGAATAGGTTAGGGTATGGATTCTTTAAGATATGGGACTTTAATCCGCAATGGAAAGCCTGTGGGGTAATACATGTAAGTAGAGGAGGAAAGCCTGAAGCAGATAATGAACACTTTATTACGATAAAGAGGCAGAACAACAACCAAACGATACAAAAATGAGAAAAAGAGAAGAAACATAGAGCATTAATTAAAGTCCATTAATCATAGTCCACAGAGCATCAATTATAAACCACAAAAGCTCAGCTCTGCGTACACAAGACATCAATCAAACCTACTACAATTATTGTGTGATGGCATCACGTTTCTTCATGAATACCAAAGCAAGGAAATCATCAATATGAAAATTGTCTGATAGGTATGTCCACAACAGATTATAAATAGCAACATTTTCAGATAGCCTAATGGTCGTTTAGCTGGTGGGGGGGCGTTGGAGGGAGAACTGAGAATTTGGGGAATTCAGAGGGAAGATCGTTCCAGGATCAAAGTGGTGGCACAGTAGACGAGTGGTTAACACGGGGTCTTTCATGATTCATCTCTGAGACCTGGGTTCGGATCCCGACTCTTCACGTGAAATAGACATTGATCGCATTTCTAAATTGTATTTAATCCTGGGGTCATTATCTTCGTATAAGTCAAGCCAAGTGATTAAACATATAATGGTACTCAAAGACGTAATTTATGGGGGTATTAGGGGCACCCGTCTCCCACTTTTTGGATTGGATGGTACTGTACCCCTCCCCACCTTTCATGCTCAGAAGAAACAAAATCCATTATTATCTTCTCAAAGGAAGGGCTTTGTTTGAGTCCTCAAGGTATTATTATTTTGAATAGAAGAAAACGACGTTGTGGTATCAACAGACTTAGAAATTGCTGTTTATTTTAGGCATTTTTACCGAAAAGAAAATGATATTCTGGCATTAATGGATTAAAGTGTTATGCGCTAAAGGTAACCAAGCTTTTTTGTCTAGAAGAAAAACACGAAGAATTTATACATGCATGCTGTCTATGTCAATTACACGTACACACACACACCAGATATATCTATAATATGTGTATATATATATTAGGCTTACTTGCGTCACTTTGCGGATTCAAGTATTGTTTGAGTGTGTTGACTGTACATTGTAAGCGGGAAGATTGAGGCGAGGCTTAGAAATGAGAATTAACAACACTTCATAACCTCTCGAAGCCAGCTTAAAGGTCTGATCGTCTGCTCCTTCATCATTACCTTTTGTCTCTTCCATTTCCACTCCATGTCCTCCTCCTCCTCATCGCTCTTCCTCCACCTCGTCTTCTCATTTCTCTGTCTCTCTCCTCTCTTCTTCTCCTCCTCTTCCTCTTCTCTTCTCCTTCTTCTTCCTCTACCTCTTCTTCTCTCCATTTTCTTCCTCGTCCTATTCCTATTCACATAACTACACATTGCCTCCGAAAGACGATAGACAGTTTATCCTCTTATAGAAGCTCTGTTGGTTATAGGCTAATCTATGTTCTTACTCTCATTCCTCTTCCTATATGTATCTTCTTCCTAAACGAATATAATTTATTATATCCAATATTCCCCTTCCTTTTCTTCCTGTCTACATCACTCACTCTTCTTCCTTTTCTTCCTCACTTAATATCATAAAAAGAATAAAAACAAACTTTAACGAGCGCAGTTGTGACGACCCTAACAGGAAGAAACAAAACTAAAACATTGCATGGAAGTCGAGAGAAACGTGTGCCGAAAAACAACGACAATGAGATTGACAGAGAGAAACCTAGCAGCAACGAGGAGCAAATAGTAGCAGCCAAACGTGACAGACATCGAGATTGACCCGGAAATATTTATGGAATCAGCGCTTAGAGAGACTTCGTGAGTCGCTTAAGCAATTGATGCCTTTACAAGTGTTTATTTATTCGAACTCTTGACGATCCCAACGTCACACTCGTGTCTAGTTTGACGGTTTACCTATCCTGCCATCCTCTTTCCTACCCATCTCTTCCTCTTGTTGTTGAACTCATTCATCTTCTTCTTCCTGTTTTTCTTCTTGATGTTGATTTTCTTCTTGCTATTCTTCTTCGTGCTCTTCTTGTTGTTCTTCTTCGTCTTCTTCGTCTTCTTACTGTTATTGTTCTTGTTCTTCAGGTTCTTGTTCTTCTTCGCATTCTTCTTCTTGTTCCTGTTGTTTTGTTCTTCTTATTCTTCTTCTTGTTCTTCTTGTTTTTCTTCTTGTTTTTTTTCTTGTTCTTCTTCTTGTTCTTATTCTTGTTCTGCGTTTGGTTCTTCTTTTTGTTCTTGTTCATCTTTTTGTTCTTGTGCTTGTTCTTATTCTTCTTCTTTTTCTTTTTCTTCTTCTTTTTCTTCTGCTTCGTCTTCGTCTTCCTGTCAGCTCTGATGAATGTAATGTAAGAACTGTTCTGGAAGCCATTGAACTGCCCTTCTTTCTCCGACGGAGCGAACGCTTGAAGAACCGTCCTCGGCTGGACTATAGGTTGTCAGAAAGAGTAGAGCCGCCTCTGATGTGGCCTACATTTAGAAGAGAGATCTGGGTTGGAACCTTTACTACCGGAAGGAACAACTGAGGCTAACGAAGTCGGAGTCGACGGTTTATATATCAATGTTTTGGGATAGCACCCAGATCGGGGGACCCCAAACACCTCAACCACTTCACGCCCTTTTTCTGGAACCGCTTCTCTTTCCACCGCTCATTCAACTCCACTTGCGTTTTTCTTTCCTCGCATCGTCGTCATATTCCGTTCATCCTCTATCTGTTGTTCCTCATCCTGTCAGCATCCTGTTTTTCTTCTTTCATCCATTCTCCATCATCCTTCTAGCCTCTCGCTTTCAAATGCCATTTGTGTTTTCTCGGCTCCTATCCTCCCTATATTCTTCCTGTTCTTCTTCCCCTCGTACTCTACATCCCTTCTTCCTCTAATCCTCCGCATCTTTCTCCTCTTCCAATTCCACTTGTAATCCTCCTATTATCGCCCTGAAGACAAGACAGCCAGAGATATATAGACAGACTGACAGACAGACAGACAGACAGACAGACAGACAGATAAGGACTGAAAAATAAACATGACTGACAGACATATAGAGAGACATGCAGACAGACAAACAAACATACAGACGGACAGAAGAACTGGTAAATATACAAGGCAGGCAGACAGGAAGGCACACATCCTTCCTGTTCCCCATTGAAGACGTTTCAGTGGTCGGTGCTGAATATTTGCTTACTGATTAGACAAACACGTGCGATTTCATGAGCGCTGCAGGTCGTTCAGTATGAAATCTTCTCCTCCGGTCGCTTGGTGGCGCTGCGCCCAATCGGATAAAGCGAATCCAAGACTTTATTGACAGGCGAACATTTTGGTACACAACTACCCCTCCGATCTCCTCAACCCATAACCCATAACTGACGCGTGTCGGAATTAGAAATTATTGCGCTATATAAACTTATGAAATCCGGTTAACAGGCAACAGGCCTGAAAAACGTCCTGATAGGGGAAGATCGCTTGGAGTTCAGGGGTGACTGTAGGTTTGTGTAAAGTAGGGTTGGGGCAGAATTGTAGGGAAGGGGATGGAAGAGAATGGGCTTATGTAGAGTAGGATTGGGAAGGGAATGAAGGGAAAAGGCTTATGTAGAGAAGGGTTGGGAAGAGAATAAAGGGAAGGGCTTATGTAGAGTATGGGGAGGGAATTAAGAGGGGAAAATGGGCTTATGTATAGTAGAGTTGGGAAGGAAATGAAGGGAAGGGGCTTATGTGGAGTAGGGTTGGGAAGGGAGTGAAGTGAAGAGGCCTATGTATACAGTAGTATTGGGAGGAATGAAGGGAATGGGCTTATGTGGAGTAGGGTTTATTGAGAGCGGACGGTTAGGGAGGATTTGAACAGACTCCCTGGTCACGTATCTGCTTAATGGCGACATCTGGACATGGTGTCAACATAACCATAACTGGAATGTGGTCGATACATTTGGTCTGTTGTGGCTCTGAATCGGGGAAATGCCAATTGGCGCACTTGTCGATGCTGTTAGCGCCTGCAGTGCGAATGTTATTTTCAGATTGGGATTCAAGTTTTCGTTTGTGCCATAGAACGAGAATTCGTGACGTGAGGCTCTAATATTCGTAAATAGTCGTGAATATTAGGACATTTTTAATATTCGTAAATATTCGTAAGTATTCGTTGACGACGTAACTGTTTCCATTTTGTTTACGAACTAATTTAAGACTACTAATTTAACAACATGTGCAGTGGTTTTGCGGTCCTATACTAAGTGAAGTTACTTATATAAAATGAGTAACTGTAACATGTAACTGTTCTTGTTCTAACGCCTAGTTTTTGGCACTGAATTTTGTACAATTAATCCCAAATTTTGAAGAATTAGGAATGAAAAGAAATTTTAAGAAATTGATATTCGTTGGCCAGTTTCAATATTCGTCAACATTCGTCAATTTCTACCAAACTTAATATTCGTGATACGCGTAAAGTCGTTCTATGGTTTGCACCAGCATACAAGCGCGCATAGGGCCTATATGCATACATGCAAGACACCGAAAAATTAGTGCAAAGAAGAGCTATAGAAAGTATCTGAGCTACAAGGATCTGAGGCTGAGCTATGAAGAAAGGTTGAAAAGGTGTGGACTGACACCATTGGAGCGTATAAGATTATCACTGAAAGGAAGCACTACAGTGCGAGAGGTTCTTTGAATTAGCACCAAACAAGGCAACTTGTGGTCACAGGTATACATTATTTAAGCAGGTGCATAATGTTTACGCTTCGGAGGAGCATTAGTTTGAGTTGTCTTTCAGTCTGTCTGTGAAGGAGTTTTGTAGTTTTGTCTTCTTGTTCTAGTCTTCTCTTAGTTTCTCTGTTCTGCTTTGTTCGAATAAAGTAGGCCTATATGTTAGGGAAGGAATTCTTCAGTGCAAGAGTTGTGGACTTGTGGAATGGCTTGGATGATAGTGCTACCTCAGTGGACAGCTTTTTTGCAATCATTGAATCTTTATTCACTACTGTAACAGAGGGAGAGGTTCTTTGAATTAGCACCAAACAAGGCAACTCGGAGTCACAGGTATACATTGTTTAAGCGGGTGCATAACGTTTTACGCTACTAGATGAGCATTAGTCTTAATTGTTTCCAGTCTGTTTGTGAAGGAGTTTAGTATTTTTGTCTGTTTGTTCTAGTCTTTGCTTAGTTTGTCTGCATGTTCTGCTTTCTTCGAAATAAAGTATTATTTGGGAAGAAATTCTTCAGTGCAAGAGTTGTGGACTTGTGGAATAGTTTGGATGATAGTGCTATCTCAGTGGACAGCTATTAAACGGAAGCTAGGTAAATTGGGCTATTAAACGTTCCCGGTTAGTTTGTAGTGGTTTTAGCACAGACTACACGTCATCTGAACCACTTAAAACCCTAGTTATGTTATGTTTGCATACATACAGTCATGTACCTGCATATGGCTGCATGCTTACATAGGCCTATAATGTTTTATGAGGCGTCGTGAACAATGTCTGCCTGTCTATTCTAACTATGTCTACATATTTATTGAGGAAATCCATTGCGTCGTTTCCAGTTTTTAGGCTTCTTCTTCCTTTCTTAAGCGATTGGCGACGGCCATAGTATCGTTGAGTCGTGTGCAAATATTTTGACGCCAACGGTTTGTAGTTTATAGCCGAGAATTGATGTCAAGATTGAACTAAGACCTTAATGTACATCATCGGTGAAAGTCGTTGAAAGCAAACGGCGACAACAAGTACTTTATTCACAGGATTTTCTTCCGTAAATGACAGTAATTACACAAACAGGATCGTTGAACACAGGAAAGTTCCATTGTGTTTATAATGGAACACGGTCTTTGATTCGTTAGAGCGTTCGTCTTGCAAGCGGAGGGTTTGGTTTGAGCTTCTCGTGAGACGGTTACTGTGTATATATAGGGTCCTGGGACAAAGTCCTTTGCGTACATTTGTTTAGCGTCATCGATTGATGCTTGGTCGTTAGGTAAAGACGCTTACTCAATGCCTTGTAATAATGCTGTGATGTATGGTTGTTTTGAAATGTTACACATGTAGGCCCTATGTACATTGCTATTTATAAAAGCGAGTCTTAAGAGCCTCACAAAGGCTATAAAACATGGCCATCTAAATGATAAGATAACTTCACACTGTTTCCTCATCTGTATGTTGAAAAATTGTACGCTTACTAAATCCGCTGTAATAATGCAGTGATGTAGGCCTATGGTTGTTTTGAAATGTCACGCATGTATGTAGGCCCTACATTGCTATTTATAAAAGCGCCTCTTAAGAACCTAGCAAAGCCTATAAAACATGGTTATCTAAATGATAAGATAACTTGACACTGTTTCCTTATTATGTGTGTGTGGCAAAATTGTACACATGCGTTTTCTTCGAAATACGGCGGGCCAGAGGTCTGCTATTCCGACCCAGAGGCGTAGTTAGGAATTTAATGCTGTAGATCTTATCAGAATTATTAATTCTATTAATCATCTATATCTTATGCTCTATTTCTTATGTGATATTTTGGCCTATTTTTATGTCCGCTATTTATTATAATTTCTTATTTATTTATAATTTTCATTTATAGATGCAGAGGACTTATATATAGCGCCCCTCTAAGATAGTCTACTCAGAGGCGCTCATTATATATTTATTCCTATTTGTAGGTTATTATTTATTATCATTAATTATTATTATTATTTTTATTTTTATTTTTATAACTATTATTTTTATTATTGTCACCAACTCTTTTCTTTCTTAGTTGTGACCTACCTCAAGAACTTTCCTTATCTCTACATATAAATTGCTCAACGTCTTCTAACTGTTTAAGAATTAAATTGACACAGTTCTTTGAATGTTTCTCCTTTCTTCAAACACAGTTATTTCAAACGTACACTTAATATCAAAGTTCTTATCAATTACCACTCAACGGTAACTTCTAACATACAGCTCTCTACTGCATTAAACCAACTACTACACTGTATTGTTCAAATTCACTGTCATCAGCAGTTTCTAAGTTTGGCGCGCTAACTGCACGTGTAGAGAATCTATCGTCAGCCAAAGTTTAGGCTACTTTAGGCCAAGCGCCCACGAGCCGACAGCGCAACTAAGGCCTAAGACTAAAACGCTTAACAATCGATACACATTATATATATATATATATATATATATATCAACCTAAGGAACACCTGTGCTCATTATATATGCAAAACATTAGTTCACATTACCTCCTTCCCTTTCTTTGGATTGAGCAAATTAAACTTAAAAATTTGCGAAATCATCAGGTACTAAATTATGCAATAAACTTAATACTATATAATACAGTAAAATAAACAATCTTATAATCTAGATAAACAATCTGCTACAACATTTAATCGTCCTTTCTTATAATTAACTTCTACATCAAAAGTTTGCAGTGCTAAAGCCCAACGCACCAGTTTAGCAGACTTAGACATAGATTCAGTCAGATAAGTTAAAGGATTGTGATCGGTAAAGATGTGAACTTTAGATCCAATTATTATCTCTTTCAACTTATTTAGAGCCCAAACAATAGCATAGGCTTCTTTCTCTACAGTTGCCCATCTCTTCTGAGTGTCAGTCAATTTCTGACTTATAAATGATACAGGGCGTTCTATTCCCTTATCATCCATCTGTGTTAAAACAGCTCCTACTGCAAAATCACTACTATCACAGTACAAATTAAAAGGTTTTCCAACATCAAAAACATATAAAACAACTTTAGAGCGTACAGCATCTTTAAGTAAATTAAATGCCTGTTGATGTCTATCAGTCCAATCAATCTTATCTGGAACATGTTTGCTTGTCAAATCAGATAGAGGCTTCGCAATCTGTGCAAAATCTTTGATAAACTGTCTATAGTAACCAAAAAATCCCAGCAATTGCTTAATTTGTTTCTTCGTTTCTGGGGTTTTCAAATTAATTAAACTTTCAATTCTATCTGGATTCATTTGAATCGTTCCAGAACCAACCACATGACCGATGAACTTTACCTCACTCTTACCAAAGATACATTTCTTTAAGTTCAGAGTAATGTTATGCAGTCTCATTTGCATTAAATATGCATCTAAATGCTGTAAATGAATCTTCCAGTCATCTGAATGCACAGCAATGTCATCTACATAGGGCTCAGCAAATTCATTTATAGGCTGTAAAACCATGTTAATTGCTTTAACAAATGTTCTTCCTGAGTTGATCATTCCGAAAGGAACACGAGTAAACTCGTACAGTCCATTGTGAGTAACAAAAGCAGTTTTCCATTGATCAGTTTGCTTAACAGGACAAGTCCAGTAAGCACTTCGACAATCAAAAATCGAGATCACATTTGATTTTCCAACTTTGTGCAAAACATCTTTTACAATCGGCATTGGATATTTACAAT
The DNA here is from genome assembly GCA_020284085.1 of Aporrectodea caliginosa. NCBI lineage: Eukaryota > Metazoa > Annelida > Clitellata > Crassiclitellata > Lumbricidae > Aporrectodea > Aporrectodea caliginosa. The sequence continues at coordinate 951,546 of JACEVL010000133.1, read as the reverse complement.
CCACAGTGAACGAGTTAATGTATCTGTAGTCGCAGGCAAGTCTCAGAGAACCGTCTTTCTTTTTAACAATTACCAGCGGACTTGCCATTCTGCTCGAAGATGGTTTTATAATGTTGGCTTGAAGCATTTCTTTAATTTGTCGTTCAACTTCTGCTCGATAGATGAGTGGAATTCGGTAAGCCATAAATTCTTTTTCACGAAATTCCGGTTTCAGTTCAATTTCATGCTCAACCAATGTACATAGTCCAGGCTTTTCAGAAAATCGATCAGAATATCTGTTCAGTACTTCCAGCAATTGTTTTTGTTGAGATAATGTTAAATGACTAATCTGTTCAGGATCAAGATTCAGTGAATTCTTTTCATCTTGCAAGTCATTCTTCGTCAACAACTCAACCACTGAACCAAAGTCTTCATCTTCTTCAACGATTAGTCCACAACTCATTGCTCTTGTAATGTACTTTCTGATTTTATTTGCGTGAATTATCTTTCGACAATCGTCACCCATGTCAATCAAATAAGAGTACTTTGACCTTCGTTGTATGACAGTACATGGACCATGCCATCGTGAAATCAGTTTATTTGTTGACGTCGGATACAACACAATAACTTTTTCACCCGGTTCAAATTCTTTATGTTTCGCTCTTTTGTTGTATTGATTCGTATACTGTAATTGCTTCTCTCGTGTATATGATTCTGCAAACAGTAATGCTTTTTCCATATTTGCTTTCAATGATTCATCTTGTCTCTGCTGTTCTTCGAATTTCCTTGCGTCTGCAATCTGCATCTGTTGTTCTTCATCTTTCTCATTTTCTTGAAACAAATCTGCTATCTCCACATCACATTCATTATCCTCTTTCGTTTCATTTAGATTACCATTCTTGCATGCAGCCATCTCTTGTTCACTCATTTCTGCTGTTATACCGTCTTGTATTAAACTTTGTTGATCATCACTTTCGTTTTCCTCTTCACTTGAACTTTCAGTTTCACTTTCCTCTTCGACATCTACCACTTTCTTTCGCTGACTCTGCAATCTCGTCGTTACATTCGCTTGCACATCTCCTTGTATCATTTTCACTTGTGGCACGGCTTTAAGTTCTGCAATGATTTCTGGATGCAACAAGAATCTTTCTGTGCTTCCCATTTTTGCAATACTAGCACACATCAATGTCACATAAGGTGTAAGTGAACATTTGACTTTATGCGGAATTACCTCTTCTTCCACATCGTTACAACACAGCCTTACATCAACTTTCACCAACTTTGCAGGAATGGCATCTCCTGCCACGCATTGTAAGTTCACTTTTCCAATCTGCTCCACCTTCATGCCTTCCAGTAATTCTTCACTAATCACCGGAACCTCTGCTCCAGAATCAATCAGTGCTTTTACTTTTATTGGTTCTTTTCCTGCTGTTCCACGAATTTCTACCTCGACGTACTGCAATACCACTTTCTTCAATGTTGTACTTTCATCTCTTCCAGCCATTTCTTTCTGCATTCCATTGTGCAATAGAATTTCTTTCTGAATATCAGGTGAAAGGTGACATTTCATCACTGACTTTACTTCAGTTTCATTGTTCTGATGTTCTGTGGCTTGACTTTCAGAATTATCAACCACTTGAATTCGATTCACCCTCGAATGTTCTTGTTTTCCATAATTTGAGGTTGTAACAGGAACTGGACAGAATTTCATCAAATGCCTGTCTGATCCACAGTTATGACAACGTTTCACCACTGCACCTCGTTGTTCGATGCTTTCTTTTCTCTTATATGGAGTAAACGATGCATTGCCTTCTCTCGCGACAAACCTTGGTGGTGATTTGTTATATACCTGACGTTGTCTGGTCATCATCGACTCTCTATTCTCATGAACAACCGGAGAATTTGGTTTCACTTCTGCACCTCTGAACTGATTTCCTGTTTCTTGATTGCTCTTCCAATGAAAACCAAAATTTGGAGTGAACTGTTGATTTCTTTTTACATTGGGTACAAAATCAAAACTTGTCTTATTCGGAATTGCCAAACCAATTCGATTATTAACATGAATGTCTGCTAGGTCTGCCACAACACTAGCTTCGTAACAATCAGTTCCTTCCTTCGACAATACAAACTGTAGTGGACCTGGTGGTAGTGATTCTTTCAACTTATCCGCCACTAATAAATCAAACAGCTTCTCAAAATTCTTTTCCACTTTGCGACTTTTCACATAATAGTTCAGCAAGTTCTTCAGCCTAGCTGTAAACATTGTATACGTTTCTTCAGCTGTCTTCTTCGCATCAATAAACTTCGATCTGTACTCTCTCGGTGTCAACTTGAATTCTTTTAACAAGTGCTGTTTCACGATCTCATAATCGTCTAAATCAGCGAATGACAATCTGTTTAGAACAGTTCTAGCTTTCGGAGTCATCAATGGCAATAGTAACTTCACCCAGAATTGTTCTTGCACGTTGAAACTACGAAACGCATTCTCAACCGTTTCGAAATATAATGGCACCTCCATCATATCGTTTGGCATTTTAGGTAACACGTGTTTCATGGCATCACCAATTTTCTTTATTTTCGAAACCATCGTTTCACTTTCTTCCTGTTTCCTTTTCTGTTCTTCTCGTTCTTCTTCTCTTCTTTGCTCTTGAGCTTCTCTATTTCGCTTCTCCTCTTTGAGTTGTGCTTCTTTTAATGCTATTTTTTGTTGTTCCAACTTTAAACGTTCTTGTCTTTCCTCTTCCGCCTTCTCCATGCTTTCTTTCTGTAATTTCAGTTCTTCTTGTCTAACCTGTTCTGCTCGCTCCAACTCTGAAATTCGCACTTTTTCCTTTTCTTCTTCACGTAGTCTCTTCTCTTCAATCTGTTGCTGACGTATCTCTTCGTCACTTTTCCGCGCCTTTTCAAATTCAATCATCTGCTCTAATCTTCTCCTTTCAGCATCTTCTCTATCTTTTCTCAATTGCTCTAATTGAATTTCAAATTGCTGCCTTTGCAATTCTTCTTTCTCTCTTTGAAGACGTAATTCTTCCTGTCGTGCATTTTCTGCTTTCTCTTCTTTTTCTCTCTGAAGACGTTCTGCCTTCTCTTCCTTTTCTCTCTGAAGACGTTCTGCCTTCTCTTCCTTTTCTCTCTGAAGACGTAATTCTTCCTGTCGCATTTCTTTCTCTTCTTGTCTCCGTTTCTCCTCTTTCTCTTTCTCTTCTTGTCTTCGTATCTCCTCTCTTTCTTTCTCTTCTTGTCTTCGTTTCTCCTCTCTTTCTTCTTTCATCATCATCCACTGCATCATCATCTCCATAGACATAAGTCCAGGCGGTTTTTCAATAACCTTTTCCACAACACCGCCGACAGCACCTTCTTCTTCTGCTTCTTCCTTAAGCCAGACTTCAGCTAGCGCTTCTAACATGTCCTCACGTGACATATCTTTCAGTTTCTCTTCTTCAAAACCAGCCTTCAACAAGCGCTGTTTTAATCTTTCAGAAGACATCTTCTTCAGTTCTGCTTGTTTTTTGACACTTAATTTCTCCATCTTACTTCTTTACTTCAGTGCTGTCCTTTCTGGAAAACACGAGTTTTCTTTTGTGTTTGAAGTATTGGGAATTGTTCTTTGTTTGATAACAACCAACTTTTATACCTTTGTCGTTGAGGCTTTCGTTGTCGTAGATTTACCAATGATTTGAATGCGTATTCACCAGTCGACGTTGTTTCGAATCCCAGACGTTGTTTCGAATCCCAGACGTTGTTTCGAATCAGACGTTGTTTCGAATCCCAGACGTTGTTTCGAATCCCAGACGTTGTTTCGAATCCCAGACGTTGTTTCGAATCCCAGACGTTGTTTCGAATTCCACCGCTGCTGCCACCAAATATGTCACCAACTCTTTTCTTTCTTAGTTGTGACCTACCTCAAGAACTTTCCTTATCTCTACATATAAATTGCTCAACGTCTTCTAACTGTTTAAGAATTAAATTGACACAGTTCTTTGAATGTTTCTCCTTTCTTCAAACACAGTTATTTCAAACGTACACTTAATATCAAAGTTCTTATCAATTACCACTCAACGGTAACTTCTAACATACAGCTCTCTACTGCATTAAACCAACTACTACACTGTATTGTTCAAATTCACTGTCATCAGCAGTTTCTAAGTTTGGCGCGCTAACTGCACGTGTAGAGAATCTATCGTCAGCCAAAGTTTAGGCTACTTTAGGCCAAGCGCCCACGAGCCGACAGCGCAACTAAGGCCTAAGACTAAAACGCTTAACAATCGATACACATTATATATATATATATATATATATCAACCTAAGGAACACCTGTGCTCATTATATATGCAAAACATTAGTTCACAATTATTATTATTATTGCTGTTATAGCAATTTTTATAGCGCCCCTTCACGGATGCCTACTCAGGAGCGCTTATAGAGTGATTATTGATTATTGATTATTTTCTTATTTATAATTTATTATTTAGAATTTTGAATTGATTATATATTATTTATTACTGATTTATATTATTCATTATTTATAGGAATATATATATTTTTATGCGCTATTCATTTAATTTATTATGCTACGTCTCCGGCATAATTGGACTTGTATAATATTATTATTACGTCTGAAGCGTTTGCCAAGTCATCGTTGAGGGTACATACCAATGTCTGCTCGGTCGTGCTCAGATCATCGGCCGAGATATCCCCGTGACTGTGGCTCCACCTATTCGGTCCATTTGTCTGCGTTTCCTGCTCCGTGTGTTCCATGTTACTCGTCCTAAGAAGTTTCTTAGCGTTGACGGAATGACGAGCGCCCTACATCTGTCTGCCTTTATCTCTCGTTATTGATTGCCAAGGCGGATGTTATCGTTTGCCGTTAAAGCGCTATAAAGATGCAAAGCTGCTCGTGTTTTGAGCGATCTTCTTTCAACTTCCGGTCTGCAAAGATTATAATGGCCACTTATAGGAATATGGCGGCCGACCTAATTTTGATCTGTGACCCCAGTGGTCAATGACTATCGTGAATCACTCGAAATAAAACGCAGGCATTTTTGACACGCACTGCTTTTGAGTGGCCGCTCATCGAAGCAAACCGCCAGCTGTCAGTTAAACATAACTGACTCCGCCCTTAATGACCCTACTAACGCCATAACAACGGTCGTCATGGGTAAGTATAGTTTCTTTTTGCAGGGCCTGCAATTAGCGGTAGTTGAACAATGGCAGGCTGGATCGTCATTGTCTATTTCAATCGTAATGGGAACAGAAGTAATGAAGTTCCTAGATCCGAGAAGGAGGACGGGACAGAAGAAGGAGTCAGAGGAGGAGTCAGAGGAGGATGTGGAGAAAGAGAAGGAAGAGGAAGAGGAGAGAAAGAGGAAAAGAAAGAGGAGGAGGAGGAGGAGAAGGAGGAAGAGGAAGAGAAGGAAGAAAAGAGAAGGAGGCGGAAGAGGAAGAGGAAGGGGAGGAAAAGGAAGAGGAAGAGGAGGAGGAAGAGAAGAGGAAGAGGAAAAGAAGGAGGAAGAGAAAGAAAAGGAAAACGAAGAGGAGGAGGAAGAGGAGAAAGGAAATAAACAGGAGGAGGAAGAGGAAGAGCAGGACGAGAAAGAGAAAGGGGAGGAAGCGGAAGAGGAAGTGGAGGAAGAGGAGGAAGAGGAGGAGGAGGAAGAGGAGTTAAAGGAGGCTTAGATGGAAAAGCGTTGGAGCGATCAGTATGGAAAACAAGTGCCGGATTTCAGAAGCCATTGGTCCAGAAAGATCTCGGATGTTGTCGTTGAATGCGATGTATGGTCGTGTGTGCCTTGGCATTCGACCACGTCCCATTCCTCTTTCAGCGTTGATCCTCCGATTCCATCCTCTGTCTGCTCCTCCTTCTCCTCTTATTATTCATCATACTATTCATCGTCTCTTTCATCCTCCTTAAATCTTCACGACATTTATTCCTCCTTCGCTCATTCCTCCACTTCTTCTGCCTCGGCTATCCTCCCTATATGCCATTCTTCATCACACAAACCCCACCTTCTTCTCTTATTCCTCCTTCCCATGTCCTCCTCTCATTCTCTTCGTCCTCCTTCTCATTCTCCTCCTGTCCTCTTCCTCCTCATCCTCCTCTTCCTCTTGCAATTCGTTTATGCAAAACTTTCCACTTATCCTTCACTTTTACTCTTCTCTTCCTCTTCCTCCTCTTCCTCTTCTTCCTCCAAGTCTCTCTGCACTTTGGATCCTCCTACATCTACTTTTCCACTTATCCTTCGCCTTTAACCCTTCCCTTTCGTCTCCTCCTTTTTCCCTCCTCTTCCTCTTCCTTCTCTTTTCAATCCTCCTACGCATACATTTCTGCTTATCCTTCTCCTATAGCTCTTCCCTTCCTCCTCCTCCTCCTCCATCTTCCTCCATCTCCTCTTCCTCTTCCTCCTACTTCGATCCTCGTGCGCCTGATTTCCATTCACCATCCTCCTCCTCCTCCTCCTCCTCCTCCTCCTCCTCCTCCTCCCTCTCCTCTTTCCTCCTCCTCCTCCCTCCTCCTACTCCTTCTCCTATTCCTCGTCCTCTTCCATCTACTCATCAATGTTCGCAGATCAGTTGTCGCCTATCATTTTGCAAACATCCATCGATTAGATCCATTAACCATCGTCAGCTTAAAGCAACGAACGTCGCAGCTGACACCTCAACCGTCGTCACATTTAAAGGGTGCATTAGTGAAAGATTAGTTCACACAGTGAGTGACGTCTAGATACACGATATACTGTAGTAGATAGACAAACAGACAGACAGCTGTGGATGGGGTAGATAGATAGATAGATGGATGGATGGGATGTATGGATAATTGAATGGATAAATGGATGGATGGATGATTAAATGGATGGATGGATGGATGGATGGATAAGGATGGATAAGGATGGATAATTGGATGGATGGATAAGGATGGATAAGGATGGATAATTGGATGGATGGATAAGGATGGATAAGGATGGATGGATAGATATAGACAGAAGGAACTTTTTGAGAGAAAACAGTGGAGGCATATATAGATTTGAGAGGGAGAGGGAGAGGGAGAGATTTGGAGAGGGAGAGGGAGAGGGAGAGGGAGAGGGAGAGGAGGGAGAGGGAGAGGGAGAGGGAGAGGAGAGGCAGGAGAGAGGCAGACGGAGAGGCAGAGGCAGAGGGAGACAGGAGAGGGAGAGAGGCAGAGGCAGGCAGAGAGGCAGAGACAGGAGAGGCAGAGACGGAGACGGAGAAAAATAGGAGGACCGAGAGATTCAATAGATCAGATGAAAATTCCGGGCAATTTATTTCGCCCCTTTCTGACCAACTCTCAGAAAGTGTGACCGTGATCAGCGTGCGCCTTATGGCTGCCAAGGTGACCGATTGATAAAGCCGTTAACCCTGATCCCAGTTCCTGCGGTTCCAACCAATTCCAATGCATCAAGTGAAATCCATCGTGGTGCCTTCTTTTTCCATGGAGATTCTATTCAGTTGCTGGTGGATTTCTCCTGAGGTTTTTTCAGTTAGGTTTAGCGAGTGTTCAGCTTTCTATAAATTATGGAGTAACGTTGACTTAGCCGCGTAGCCGAGTACCATAAGCGGTTTGGATTTTTCCAGTGGATTAGAAGCTTTGAATGTAATTCCACTCTAGAGTCTATGCGATTGATGTCTTAGTCATTGTGAAACGGGTCTTAATAAGTTTTTGAGTTTAGAGTTCTCTTAGCCTCAGCATATGAAATTTTTAACGCCTTAAGTTTTCTTAGTCTTGGCAGATCAAGTTTTAGCGCCTTCAGTTTTATTAGCCTAGACATTTTAAATTTTAGCGCCTCAAGTTTTCTAAGCCGAGGCATTCGAAGTTTTGACGCCTTCAATTTTCTTAGCCTCGGCATATGATGTTTTACCGTCTTCGGTTTTCTCAGCCTCGGCGGATGGCCAGTCCTCTCCCTCGCCGTCTCAAAAGAAACATGCTAGTTATCTTCTACTCTTTGTGTCAGGCAGAGCTTCATTACCGTTTCCCATTATTCGATTCCCTGACCACCGCACTCTCTATCAGCACTGCTCTCCAGTTAGTGGCTCCTTAATTTCATCCTCTCCCATTTATCCCAGTTTTTCCGTTTCTTTTCTTTCTTCGTGTGCGCTCCCTTCCCTAAGTCTCTTGTTTTTTTCTCTCGAAGCGAATGTCGCCGTCTCGTTCACCTAATCAAGAGTAATAATCCGCCTTTGCTCGTTTTCCACTGAAGTCGATTGTTAAACACAGCGACGTCGAATGCGTCCGTCAATATCCAACTGCGTCTGCTCTGCCTTTGCTTAACTATAGTTCTGCTTGTCCTTGGATTTCACCCGACGGCATCCATCCATCTATTCATCCATACATCTATCCATTCATCCGTCCATTTATCCATTCATCCATCCATCTATTAATTCATCCATCCATCTATCCATTCATCTATCCATCTATAAATTCATCCATCTATCCATTCATTCATTCATCTATCCATTCATCCATCTATCCATTCATCCATTCCAGTCTTCCATCCAACCATACGTCCGTTAATCCATTCATCTATTCATCCGTCCATCTATCCATTCATCCATCCATCTATTAATTCATCCATCCATCCATTCATCTATCCATCTATAAATTCATCCATCTATCCATTCATTCATTCATCTATCCATTCATCCATCTATCCATTCATCCATTCCAGTCTTCCATCCAACCATACGTCCGTTTATCCATGCATCTATTCATTCATCCATCTATCCATTCATCCGTCCATCTATCCATTCATCCGTCCATCTATCCATTCATCCATCCATCCATCTATTCATTCATCCATCTGGTCTTCCATCCAACCATCCTTCCGTTAATCCATTCATCTATTCAAACATCCATCTATCCATCTATTCAGTAAATTTAATTTTCTCACCCAAATCCAAACCCACTCGACCAACCCAGATTACCAATCCATCCATCCATACATCCATTTATACATTTATTCTTCGCTCCCTTTTCCATTCGTCCGTTCGTCCTTTTTATCCTTCAGTCCGTTCATCTGTTCGTCCTTTCCGTCCCTCTGTTCGTCCTTCAGTCCGTTCGTCCTTCCAGTCCGTTCGTCCTTCCCTCCGTCCGCTCGTCCTTTTCGTCCATTTCGTCTGTTCGTCCTTTTCGTCTGTTCGTCCTTTACGCCTGTTCGTCCGTTCGTCCTTTCGTCCGTTCGTCCTCTCTTCCGTTCGTCCTTTCGTCCGTTCGTCCTTTCCGTTCGTCCTTTCGTCTGTTCGTCCTTTTCGTCCTTCAGTTCGTTCGTCCTTCCGTTCCGTCTTTCCTTCCATCCGTCCTCCTTCGGTCCTTCCTTCCGTTCCTTCCTTCCGTCCTTCCGTCCTTCCGTCCTTCCGTCCTCGTCCTTCCCTCCTCCTCCTTCCTTCCGTCCTTCCTTCCGTCCTTCCTTCCGTTCCGTCCTTCCTTCCGTCCTTCCATCCGTCCTTCCTTCGGTCCGTCCTTCGGTCCTTCCTTCCGTCCTTCCTTCCGTCCGTACCGTCCTGTCCGTCCTTCCGTCCATCCTTCCTTCGTCCTTCCATCCGTCCTTCCTTCCGTCCTTCCTTCGGTCCTTCCTTCCGTCCTTCCTTCCGTCCGTCCTCCTTCCTTCCCTTCCGTTTCCTTCCGTCCGTTCCTTCCGTCCTTCCTTCCGTCCTTCCTTCCGTCCTTCCTTCCGTCCTTCCTTCCGTCCTTCCTTCCGTCCTTCCTTCCGTCCTTCCTTCCGTCCTTCCTTCCGTCCTTCCGTCCGTCCTTCCGTTCCGTCCTTCCTTCCGTCCTTCCTTCCGTCCGTTCCTTCCGTCCTTCCGTCCTTCCTTCCGTCCTTCCTTCCGTCCTTCCTTCCGTCCTTCCTTCCGTCCTTCCTTCCGTCCTTCCTTCCGTCCTTCCTTCCGTCCTTCCTTCCGTCCTTCCATCCGTCCTTCCTCCGTCCTTCCGTCCTTCCTTCCGTCCTTCCTTCCTTCCGTCCTTCCTTCCGTCCTTCCTTCCGTCCTTCCTTCCGTCCTTCCTTCCGTCCTTCCTTCCGTCCTTCCTTCCGTCCTTCCTTCCGTCCTTCCTTCCGTCCTTCCTTCCGTCCTTCCTTCCGTCCTTCCTTCCGTCCTTCCTTCCGTCCTTCCTTCCGTCCTTCCATCCTGTGTAATTGAGACGAATGGCGGAACCGCAATCGATAAAATCTGAAATGCATCTGGCTTGTAAAATTCGTCTTTCGTCAGAGACGGAGGACACGGTCACGAGGCGAACCATGCAGCACGACTTTTATGTTGAAAGAGAGAGGAGACAAAGATGATGACGAAGAACCAGATAACGAACATAATAACACATAAAGAAGACGAAGATGGTGGATGTGGTAGAGGTGGTGGTGGTTATGGTGCGTGGGTGGTGGTGGTCGTGGTAGTGGTGGTCGTGGTGTGGGTGGTGGTGGGTGAGAGAGAAGCAGAAGAAAAAATTAAGTCATAGAAAACAGAAGCCAACGAAATGGTGGTGCAATGAAGGTGGCGATGTTGGTGAGAGAAACAGAAGAAAAAAGGGTTTAGAGCTGTTAGAGAAAACAGAAGACAACGAAATAGATGATGCAATGAAGAGAAAATTACGAAGATAGTCAGTAAAACAGATGGAAAAAGGGTTTAGAGTACTACTAAGTGTTCCATTTGAACCTACACACAATGTGCATTCTATGGGAACAACTATGTTAGCAACTGAAATGCATAATATTGCATATATCCGATCAAGGTCATATATGACCTAAACAAAGATATGAATTGATAGATGGATGGTTTTAAGGATACGGATGGATGGATGGCTGGATGAATATGGATGGATGGTTTGGCGGATAGGGATGGATGATTGGATAACCATGGATGGATTGATATATGGATTGATTGATGGATGGATAGAGCTGGAGTGATGGCTGGACGGGTTGACGCATGGATTGATGGATAGATGGATTGGTGGGTGGATGAATTTGACGGATGGATGGGTGGAGAACGCGGAGGCAATGGTGCAATGATGCACGGTTGCCCCTTAAAGTCCCCCAGTGTGACTCTCGTTGGCGATAACCGTAACGAAAATGCTCTCATAATACAAGACTGAGGAATATTATATTTTAGAGATTGAGTGTTGTTACACTGTTACAGCTTATATAATTATCGTAAACTAGGGTAAACTATTCTTTATTTTTTAAAGTGAAAACATTTATTCAAAGCAGAGTAGCAGATCACTTTAGAATGGCTATACCCCATCATCAGAATTTATGAAATTTTAGCATCAAGGTTAAGTGTATTCATCAAGCAGAATGCAGTCATTCTTCAAAGCCATTAGAAGCTCTCAGCAAATTGTGTAGCGCGTCTTAATAGGCACAGCTGCTGCAACTGTAGGCAATTTCGCTTAGCCTTATTGTAACTACACGTCAGTAGTAACTGAATAAAAATCCAGTAACTACAACTACAAAAATAATACTAACTATAACTGTAACTATAACTAAAATGAAAAATCATTAACTTTAACTGTAACTTAAATAAAATCTGTACGGATAATCACACTGACAGCCCCAACTCCAGTCGAGCCTCCAGATGTTGTTGCCTGTGTGACACATTGATCCAAGCGGATGATGAAGCCTCAAGGACTTTCCATCGTCACATTATTAATACAATCCGTCGCCACATACAAATCCCACTTACTCGAAATTTGTCAATCAAACGACGCCAGTCATAATTCGCCGCCAGCTGGCGCCATTCCGAACAGATCACGTGACCCACAGTTCCCATGACAACCGATCTTTGACGAGCGATGACAGCTGCAATCTAATTGTAGATTTGTTATTTTAAATCTCGGCAATAACACCGGGAAAATTATCGTCTGGACGTAGAGAGATTTTCCATCTGTCGATAGTCGGCGCTAATGTTTTCGTTCATTGATTAATCGATTGATATATTCATCCGTGCATTGGTCTTTCTATTCAGATGTACATCCGTTCGTTCGCCAGTGCGTCCGATCGTCTATCGATTCATCGATCCCCGTTCATCCCTTTATCTACATTTTGATCGATCCGACCATCCCTTCATAGATCCACCTACGCACAAACAACATACCCAACAACCAAACTACCCATCGATCCAGCCAGCCAATCATCCATCCATCTACATGACCATCCACCCAACCATCGATACATTCATCCAACCAGCCATCCATCAATCAATTCATCCATCCATCCTCCCACCAACCATCCATCCATCAGTTCATGCGTCCAAACCATCCATCCATCCATCCATCCATTATCCATCGATCCATCATCCATCTATCCATCGATCCATCGATCCGTCGATCCGTCGATCCGTCGATCCGTCGATCCGTCGATCCGTCGATCCATCCATCCATCCATCCATCCATCCATCCATCCATCCATCCATCCATCCATCCATCCATCCATCCATCCATCCATCCATCCATCCATCCATCCATCCATCCATCCATCCATCCATCCATCCATCCATCCATCCATCCATCCATCCATCCATCCATCCATCCATCCATCCATCCATCCATCCATCCATCCATCCATCCATCCATCCATCCATCCATCCATCCATCAATCCATCCATTCATCTACCAATCCATCTACCAATCCATCAATCCATCTATTCGTCTACCCATTCTTCCGTCCATCTATTCGTTCACCCATCCATCCATCTACAAATTGATTCTTTCATACACCCATCCTTCTACCCATCCAACCATACACCCACCCATTTGTTCAAAATCACTGCCGCTCAGTCATGCGTCTCAGAAACGTGTCGCTAAATCGTCTGTGCGTTGTTCCCATGGAGCGGATGCTCAGCGTTGCATTTAAATGGACGAATTACAAGCATCACCGTTCATCGCACTCTTCAGATTTACGCATTCACCGATCGTCACCTATTGTCTACAAGCAAAACAGTCTGGCCTTGACAAGGGCCAATCAACAGATGGGCTAATTAAGCCTACATGCAGTCCAAATGAATCCATCCAACGAGATAGGCTATGGTTTCCATCTTGCTTCATCCGACCAACCCGCTTTCAGTTTCTACAGAGCGCCACCGCACTTATTAATAAAATACAGCCCGTAAAAACAAAGTTTTTTACTATATCCATCTAGTATCCTATAATGCGTCTTATGAAGCAGTTACCTCTACAAATATATAGTCCGCGTTCATTTTACGACTGCGGCCAATCACAACGCTGGCCAATCACAACGCTCCGTATCGGAAAAGGGGATTCCCCGATTCGAAAAGTTTAGTCCCCGATTCTATAAGCTAGCCTTTTTTGGGGAGCTGAAATTTTGATAGAATGAAGTGTGTGCGAGGGCGAGTCTATATGCCAAGTTTCACGACGATTGAATGATTGTAAGTGATCGAACTAGTCGTCGCAAGATTTGACATTTTAGCCTGTGGCTCAATCAATCAATCAATCAAGCAAGATTCCCGCAAGTTAAACTAGATGGATAAATAAAATACAGCCCGTAAAAACAAAGTTTTTTACTATATCCATCTAGTATCCTATAATGCGTATTACGAAGCAGTTACCTCTACAAATATATAGTCCGCGTTCATTTTACAACATAGCATGCGTTTAATGAGGCAGCGCACCCGTTTCTGTTGCGACCAATGGCAACGCTGGCCAATGGCAACGCTGCGTTTCGGAAAAGGGGATTCCCCGATTCGAAAAGTTTAGTCCCCGATTCTATAAGCTAGCCTTTTTTGGGGGAGCTGAAATTTTGAAAGAATGAAGTGTGTGCGAGGGCGAGTCTCCGCCAAGTTTCACGACGATTGAATGATTGTAAGTGATCGAACTAGTCGTCGCAAGATTTGACTTTTTAGCCTGTGGCTCAATCAATCAAGCAATCAAGATTACTGCAAGTTAAACTAGATGGATAATAAAAAGAACCAATAGTAAAACAAAGTTTTTTACTATATCCATCTAGTATCCTATAATCCGTCATATAAAGCAGTTACCTCTACAAATATATAGTCCGCGTTCATTTTACAACATAGCGTCCGTTTAATCAAGCACCGCACCTGTTTCTGTTGCAGCCAATGGCAACGCTGGCCAATCACAACGCTGCGTCCATTCCCCGATTTGAGTCCCCGATTCATAAGCCAGCCTTTTGGACCAACGAGGGCGTGTCTGTCTGCCAAGTTTCACGACGATTGAATGATTGTAAGTGATCGAACTACATTTGACATTTTAGCCTGTGGCTCAAGCAAGCAATCAAGCAAGATTGCAAGATTGCAAGATTCCCGCAAGTTAAACTAGATGGATAAAAACTAGACATTGTTATCCGGCTTCGCATGGATTATCTCTGCCTTATATACTATTTGTTCCCCAGGTTAAATATGTATAGTAGCCGAAGCTCGGCCAATATAGATATCGATGAGCTCCACCTCTTGTTCTCGAGTTTTTAGTGTTCCATTAGCGAGCGTAATTTTTCAGGGCAACGTCGTGGTTTTATGATGAATGCGCCTGATTTACATATTTAGCCCCGACTGACGAGAAGACAAATGGCCGCCGTTATTTATATTGAATGTGAACATATCAAGACTTAAACTGTCCATAAATCGCAATTTAAATTTAATTGAGTGTTGAGAATAGTACCGTTGACCTACAAATTCTCCTAAGAAGGTTTTGTAAAATTTTTCGTATCGCTAGGACCTTTTAGCGAGCCTTTAGCCGGACAAGCAAACAGGACAAACTTTTAGACGTATGGTAGGCCTATAGAATAGTATAGATGTAGTAACGATTCATCGAATCAGTTGCTACGCTTGCCATGCAACCCGCCTGATGAGCCGATGCAGCCTTAAAAAGAGGAAAAGATGGAAAATCTGTGGATATTTTGGATTTTTAGAAAAATGTCATCTACTGTCAAAAACCCAATCGGAATTTAGAAAGAATAAAAGCACTATTTTAAAATCAAATTCTTAGGTTACATGATAACATTTTGAAAGATTGAAAAAGTAACGATTCTGTACTAGCCTAGCTATTTTCATTGATTTTAAATGTACATGTAACATGTTACATATACCCACACTATTAAGAGAATTAGGCCTACTCAACATCAATGGAGCCTCGTTCTGTAACTGAATATGCAGATGTTGTCTACACTTCTGTATCTAAGACTCACTTAAATAAATTAGTATATATTCAAACTGATGCGCTGTGGCTCTGCTTTGAAGCTGCCGAAGCAACTGACTCTCTGGCACTTCAGAATGAATGTGGTGAACCTTCTTTACATTTAAGAAGCTTGCAGAACTCACTTAAGTTAGGAATAAAAGTAATTGGAAACTTTAATCATCCACCAACAACTGTCTCCAACCTTGACATTCCTGATAAGGTCACTTCTTTTCCTTCAGATCATAATCGGCTCAACGAAGATATTCATGTTGAAATTAGCCTCCATAAATTCATAAGTAAAGGATGGTAATACTGAATTTCATAAGCTTCTAACTCTGGAACACATAAGTAAATTCAATTCTGACTTCCATATATGGTAACAGGACAATAACCTCCCGGACAATAACCCCCAGACAATAACCCCGGACAATTAACCCCCGTGCAAAAAAACCCGGACAATAACCCCCTCCCCTCCCATAACGATACAGTACATATACAGTAAAGAGTAGACAAGAAAGACTTACCATACGTCAAAAACTAATTATTAGAAAATTAATTATTAAACAATTGGACACAGATTAGACATGAAAACCTTACGACAGATCAAAAAACAATAATTATACAGTAATTAGACAATTGGGCACATAGTAGACATGAAAGAATTACCATAGGCTACACCATGAAAAAGGTCAACTGCTATATAATAGAAATGGAAATCTATTTCTATCCATGATGAAATTTATTAAATCTGTTCAAGGAAAAGATAAACTTAGTTTTGAAGGTTATGTACAATATACGTAGAGCAGAAAATTAAACAAGCATTACAACAAGTTACTTGCAGCTAATTTCTGGCCGGTCACCGTCACAACCTCCAAGGAAGAAGTATGCTGACTCCAATCCACGGATTCTGGTCGTCATTAGCAACTACAATGAGCTCAATGTTCTTGACTATTTACGTGGAATAGCTCACAACCTTTCTTTTTAAGTTCAATAAACTAATTGACAATAAACAGCCTTTTCTTTTACACATTTAATTTGATAGTGACGTTGCACGGTTCTCTAATAATTTTAACGTCAAATAAATTAATATCTAAACTGTATGTATGTATGTATGTATGTATGTATGAGCATTTGTTATAGCGCCCTTTCAAGATTTCTACTCAGAGGCGCTCCCGACTACAGCGCGGACACTGAATCGGAGTTTCACGCCGAAGCGCATGAGCAGTTGCGAGTGAAGGACTTGCCCAGGGGTCCCTACGCGGCGGCTTGAAGTGGATTCGAACCCGCAACCCTCCGGCTGCAAGGTACCGAACATACCCCTACACCACCGCGCCCCACGATTAATATGCATTATTTGTATATTCATATACTTAATATATCAGTAGCCTATAGGGAGTTATTGTCCGGGGGTGTTTTGCA
>JACEVL010000133.1:865000-930000 GCA_020284085.1 Aporrectodea caliginosa | reverse complement strand
GCAGCCGATGTCGATTTCATCGAGAGAGCCTGCTCTACTATGGGCCTGGCGCTAAATCGCTCTAAATGTGAGGTGATTACACGCGACAGTAAAAACATTGGCTACGATTCCTTGAGAGATTTCAGACAAATCGAAGTGGAAGAGGCCCAGCTGCTCGGCGCCCCAATTTCAGCGGAGAAAGCGCTGCAACAATGTCTGAAAGCTCGAACCAGAGAACTAGAGGAAAGCCTGAGCAAATTAACTCTTATAGCCAGGCAGGACGCCCTTTTGATTCTAAGGAGTTCACTGGGTGCACCAAAAATGATTCACATCCTCCGATGCCATCCCTGTGACAAACACCCCGAACTGGAAACCTACGACGTGACACTACGCCAGGGTTTGGAAAAGATTTTGAACATTCTTTCAACGATCTCCAATGGACACAGGCGTCACTACCAATCAAAATGGGTGGTCTGGGCATACGGAGAGCGACTTCGCTGGCACTTCCGGCCTTTTTGGCTTCAGCTGCGAGCACTCTCCCTCTCCAGACCCTCATTCTAAACTCTCTCAATCTCACACAGGACACACACTTTGAGACCATGACGTCCGAGTGGCGATCCAAGACGGATTTCAACGATTCAGAAAACATGCCAACAAACAAGCAGGCTCTATGGGACAAACCACTTTTGGAACAGACACTCAAGACACTGTTTCATGACACAATAGACCCATACAACACCGCGCGATTGAAAGCTGTCTCGTCACCACACGCCAGCGACTGGCTACATGCCTTACCAATAACAGCATGTGGGCTGCGACTGGACAACGAGGACGTTCGGGTGGCGGTCGGCTTGCGTACTTGGGGCCACAATATGCGAACCACACACATGCGCTTGTGGAGCCCGAATCGACGCCAGAGGTAGCCACGGCCTTTCATGTTCTCTAGGCTTCGGCCGAATAGCCAGACATAACACTATCAATGACATTATACATCGCTCCCTTTCGAAGGCTGGAATTCCATCAATAAAGGAACCACCAGGTCTACTTCGCACGGACGGCAGAAGACCAGACGGCCTAACAATGATCCCATGGCGCGCGGGTCGCCATCTGGTGTGGGACGCGACGGTTGTAGATACCCTTGCACCATCATACATCCAGGCCACGGCAGCGACGGCGGGCGCGGCAGCCGAGATCGCCACGGACAGGAAAATGACCAAGTACAATGCACTTTTGAACACGCACTTTTTCGTGCCTCTTGCTCTCGAGACCTTAGGTCCAATTAACACCACTGGCCAAAACTTTATATCAGATCTAGGTCGTAGTCTGACGCTGTCCACAGGAGACACCAGAGAAACCTGCTTCTTGCTGCAGCGTCTCTCTATAACTGTCCAGCGGTTCAACTCGGTGGCTTTCCGCGGCACTTTAGCGGAGCCAGACCTAAGGGAGATGTGACACAAACGGCATTGATGACGTTAATTTCAGACGACAGCTTGTCTATTGATGTATTGATGTTGATTGATTGAGAGAATAAATATTATTATAATAATAATAATAATAATAATAATAATAATAATAATAATAATAATAATAATAATCCGGGGAACCTTTTCGGACAAAACGACTGACAACACCATTCCAGAATAACAATCTTCTCCAGCAGTCTCCGGACTTTTTAGGCCACCTGAGGGATCCTTGATACCTCGGGAACAAATAATAATAATAATAATAATAATAATAATAATAATAATAATAATAATAATAATAATAATAATAATAATAATAATAATAATAATAATAATAATAATAATAATAATACAACAACAACAACAACAACAACAAAAATTTGAGGATAATAATAATAATCACATTTTCATTTGTTCAAATCAACAACGATACATGGCGCGATCCATAGCGACCAATAACAAATTGTAATTCAGTGCATTGTCTGATTCACTTCATCTGAGTGAAAGTGTTTTTGAATGAGGGCCGCCCTTAAGATAACTACATTCACTGAATTTAATCAACTCACATTAAGGAACACAACATCTCATAATCCAAGGCGTTCATTATTGCCAGAAGCGTTCTTAACCCACTCCGTAAGCAAATCTATTCTTGCACAACCGGCAGCAATAAAGAACTCGTTATTCTTTGGCCGCTTCACTTTTAGGAAAGTGACGAGGAAACCAGAAGAAGAGCATTAGCAAACGCCTTCCTCGTTAACGCTCCTCAGTTTCTTGGCACATCAATCAATAATTGTGACATCTTTATATCCTCTGGATGCCTCTGATAAATGGTTCACATCAGTCCAAGTTGACTTGACCCAGGCACGGTCGTCTCGCATTCAACAAAATAGCAATCAATTAAGTAAATCGTGTGCATATTCGTGATTGCGCATATATATCTGCACTCCGCATGCCCCAGATACCTAATACTGTTATTGAATTGCTAAGTACATTGTGCGGTCCGTGGTTGCGCATATTTATGCACACGCCACGTGTCGGAAAAATTAAATAATTTTATCGAGTTATTCAGGACATTGTGTGGCGTGCGATATCGAATTCAACTGCTATTTACGAAAGAAGTTAATGTTCCAATGCAATATTTTGCTTACAAAAGCTGAGCTCAAGCTCTATGACCAAGGGCGTAGGCTGGAAACAATTGGGGGTGGGGGGTTTACTATTTGGGGTTTCCACTGAGCGTGGTCGCAAAGTACGGGGGTAAGTTTTGAAATTTTTTCGGCAACTATTTATTTCGGGGAGGGTTTGAACTCGTAACTCGTAAACCCCAATAAATACGCCCATATGTATGACTCATTTAAAGAATCTGATTTCGTTGATTTAAATAATTCTGCACGATTAGCTTTCATGAAGAAACAAGTTGAGTAATTTCGTTCGCTGCGTTATCTGTCACTTGGGTATGATGCAATATTTCTTGAAGCTGATATTCACGACCTGAAATCATCATTTAATATGAATGAGCGTTTGATTTTATCCCATTTGATTAAAATAATTTCGCACGGTAAGCTGGCGTAAGAAATAAGTTTACAGATTTCGCGAAGTTCGTTTCCAATTTACGGACAGTGTCGAAATATCTTTATCGGACATGGTGCGTCAGGTCAGACATAGCCTACCTATAGGAGCAAAACTATCATTGTGCAAACGTGTGTATGTATGTATTTATGCAAGTATGTATGTATGTATGCATGTTTTGAATCTGAATGACACCATTATTCTAGGTATTAAAAGACAATTAGACATCATTCACTACTTCGCAGATTCGGTGTGAACAACATAGATAACACGTGAACATCCTTTTGAAATTTTACACTCTGTGAACTCGAGAGAATCATGTTTTGAAAACATATCCTCGTAGATTTGGACCATCTGTTGTTCGGCCGCCTACTCCCGATGGAATCTTGCCTTCAAGAGACACGTTCGCAAACATGTCTTGAAGCTGAATCGGATCTTCTTTGATGTCCGACTCCTTGAAGAATCCTCCTTTCCAGGGAACCATGCATCCGATGTCAGTGCAGTTTGCTGTCCTTCGTAACAGGTGACGCTAACCACGGTGGCATTTGGGGAACTGACGTTGCATATACACTGACGTGTGATCAGTCAGTGAGAGAGAGAGAGAGAGACAGAGACAGAGAGGGAGAGAGAGAGAGAGAGAGAGAGAGACAGACAGACATACAGACTGAGAGAGAGAGATAGAGAGAGAGAGAGAGTGAGAGACAGAGACAGAGACAGAGACAGAGACCGACAGAGACAGACAGACAGACAGAGTGGAGAAAGAGACGGAGACAGACCGAGAATCAAGGAAACAGAGAAACAGAGACTGAGACTGAAGCAGACAGACACAGACAGAGAAATAGACAGACAGAAAAACGTAGAACGTTTGTCGTGGTCTATGATAGTCCTAGTAGGATTGCGATCCCAAGGTCGGAAAGGAGTTTTTGCTGCTAATATTTGTCCAACTGTACTCGCTGTTTTCTAACCGCATGAACGGATATTCGCTAACGTCAGATGATGCTGGAAGCATGCTATTGCTTACGTGGTTGCTCATTTACTGATAGATGCTCATAACAAATCATCTTCTTCTTCCTTTGAGGGCGAAATAGAGATCCTAGCTGCAGACTAATGAAAGGTCTCTGACTTCCATCAATAGTGCTGGAATGCAATGGTATCCGTAACGGCAGAAGTTGCTGACTGTCTCACAGAGAGAGAGAGAGAGAGCGACAGAGACAGAGACAGAAACAGAGACAGAGACAGAGAAAGACGCATATATAAACAGAGAGAGACACAGACAGGCAGGTACAGATGTGTTATATATATATATACAATCAGGGTTTAAGTAATGAGAGATATACATTTCGCAATATATCTTGGAGTCTATATAACTGCCTGTCGAGTAAAGACGTGTAATAAATCAAAGAACGACGCGAAAATTGGTTGCTGTATATAAATTAGAAATAGAAACACTGCAGAAGAATTTGCGTGATGTTATTGCCATTACTTGACTAAAACAAGACACGGATGATGACAGAGAAGATTGAGCTAAAAAGCTAAACAAAAACCAAAAGTGAATGCAGAACGGAAAAAAGTGAAACAAAAATACTGAGAATAAAAAGTATAAATACAAAAAATTTATAGTGCTTAAAGACAATTGCCATGACACACAGAAAATGTGGAGGAAAAAGATAGGGTGATACTGCACTGTTTTGGATCTACGTGCGATAAAGGCCTTCATGTAAGTAAGTAAGTAAGTATATTCTTTATTTATCCAACTGCATAACCGCACTTTGGTTTACATGAAATTATAAAGCATCTTGTTAAAAACGTTTTTCTCATTAAGTTGTCAGCCTGTGGGACAATTCGGTCATGCAGTCTAGGACGCAGGGAATAGGGGAGTGTCTTTATAGGAGGGAGGAGCGGGTTCAGAACCAGGCCGGGGTCCGCCAAGGCAGCAGTAAAGAGGTTCCCATCTGCCGTTCTATACAACTGTTCTAATGTTGGGTTACCCTCTAGAAGATACCGTAGTCGGACCAGAGATGTGCTGGCCATTTCCAATTTAACTTACCGATAAATGTGTTGCTTTGATTGAATTTGATCGTCACTTATTCTGGCGAGAAGTGTTATTAATGGTTCAGTTACATTACATAATAATGTGGATCGCACTGCATCGCTTTATATCATATAACACCGCATTGTATTATATTACGATACTTCGCGTCACTATGCATCACATACAAATATTCGTGTTTATTATAATTAATTCAAAAACCTGACACATCGCAATATGATTACATATGTAACATATCATAGTAAGAACGGATGATTGCAAGCTATTACAGAAGTCGAATTTAACTGTATGGCAGCCATGCAAGGCACCCGTCTGTTCTGCAGCTCACTTTACCAACATCACCTAGCGAATGGAAGGCTGAGTGGATATTTGGGAGTGAAGCTGGAATCTATCCCGCGTCCATTCTGATCTTCTGCTCTTCGTGCCGAAGTATTACCATTCACCTAAAACTGCACATTAAACTAAGAGAGAGAGAGAGAGAGAGAGAGAGAGAGAGAGAGAGAGAGAGAGAGAGAGAGAGAGAAAAGAGAGAGCAGAGAGAGACAGACAGACAGAGACAAAGACAGAGACAAACAGACAGACACAGACAGACAGACACAGACAGAGACAGAGACAGACATACAGACAGACACAGACAGACACAGACAGACAGACACAGACAGACACAGACAGACAGACACAGACAGAGAGAGACAGAGAAAAAGGAAAAGAGAGAGGGGATAGCGGAGGAAAGAGAGATAGCGTGAGAGAGGGAGAGAGAAGATCGCCTTATATTACAGAGAAAATGACTGCAGGTGAGCGGACAGAGTGACATAGCAATCGTTGCCTCCTAAGACCAAGACAAGCAACGTGAGTGAAGGCCACGCAAGAGATTTCTTCGTCTTTGGTTCGATATCGTTGACGTCGTTCGTCTGCGTCTCCCAGACGATGCTCTCTGCTCATGCGCATAACAACAGGAAGTAAGATGCATGACGGGAATACTTCCGCCTGTGGCTTGGAAAGACGACACCGGGATTCGGATGGAGCTTTCCAGGAGAAGACCTTCCCAGCGTTCGTTTTGCAATGGCACCTGCCAAACAGACAAACACTGATGTCCTAAGGATAAACACTCAACAGCGCGGGGTCCTTAGGATAAATATACACGGGGTAGGAAGAACTCGCTGAAGAGAACACATGGGGAGGAGAAGAATAAGGAGGGTATGGAGGAACAGTGGAAAGAGGAGGAATTGTAGGAGAGGCATTGAACACATGGTTATTGATGATGATGATGATGATGATGATGATGATGATGATGATGATGATGATGCTGATGCTGATGATGCATGTGATGCTGCTGCTGCTGCTGCTGATGATGATGACGATGATGATGGTGATTATGATGATGATGATGATGATGATGATGATGATGATGATGATGGTGATTATGATGATGATGATGATTATGATGATGATGATGATGATGATGATGATGATGATGATGATGATGATGATGATGATGATGATGATGATGATGATGATGATGATGATGATGAAGAAGAAGCATGAGAAGGAGAAATGGAGCAGGAAGTGGAGATCTAGGAGCAGGGTTGCTGGGATAAATTTAATATAAGAGGAAACAATTAATGGAGACAGGAAGAGGAACAGCAGAAGGAGTAGGAAGAAAGCAATTGTAATTTGTAAATTCTATTGTACCGGTGTCTAATGCACTAGGCATCAACCGATGGCACGTCAAACCAAGCCGTAATCAGGTCGATATCCAGAAGACCAGTTCACTAATATACAGAGTCTATGGTTAATAAGTCATTTCAAAAAGTTTGAAGCTGAGAACGAAATGATATAATAGAAAATATAGATATAATAGAAAAAAAGAAAATGGACAGATACAGGGAGAGATTTAAAAAATCTATGAGGAAGAGGAGATATAGATGAGGAGGAGATTAAGCGTCAGGAAGACGATAAGAAAGTAGGATGAAGAGCATGAACACTGAACAGTAGCAGATTCAATAAAAACATTGAGCAGAAGATGGGACAGGAGGAGCCAACTGAAGGGGGGGGGTATAAAACGGAGGATGAGAAGCACAAGACGGATGAGGAGAAAGATCAAAAGGAGGAGGAGGAGGATCAAAAGGAGGATGAGGGTCAAAATGATCAGGTTCAAAATGATAAGGAAAAGGATCGAACGGATGAGGAGGAGGATCAAACGGAGGATGAGGATAACGATCAAAAGGAGGAGGAGGAGGATCAAGCGGAGGATGAGGAGGCAGATCAAAAGGAGGAGGAGGAGGAGGAGGAAGATCAAAAAAAGAATGAATAGGAGGAAGATCAAACAGAGAATGAGGATGAAGATTAAAGGGAGGATGAGGAGGAAGATCGAAAGGAGGATCAAGACGAGGAGTAGGAGGAGGAGGATCATGCGGAGGATGAGGAGAAAGATCAAAAGGATGAGGAGGAAGATCAAAAAGATGAGGAAGAGGAGGAGGAGGAGGAGGGTCAAACGGAAGATGAAGAGGAGAAGCACAAGAAGGATGAGGAGGAGGAGGAAAAGGAGGATGAGGAGGAAGATCAAAAGGAAGAGGAGTAGTAAGATTAAACAGCGGATGATGAGAAATATTGAAAGGAGGAGGAGGAGGAGGATCAAACGGAGGATGAGTAGGAAGATCAAAAGAAGGAAAAGGAGGAAGATCAAACAGAGAATGAGGATGAAGATTAAAGGGAGGATGAAGAGGAAGATCGAAAGAAGGATCAAGACGAGGAGTAGGAGGAGGAGGATCAAGCGGAGGATGAGGGGAAGATCAAAAGGATGAGGAAGAGGAGGAGGAGGAGGATGCAAACGGAAGATGAGAAGGAGAAGCACAAGAAGGGTGACTGACATTTGTGCGATCGAATGTCATCAACGTGCTGAATAAAAGAGCATCAGTGATGAGATTCGTGCCTATTACCACTGCTACTGGTGTTGGTGGTGGTGGTGGTGGTGGTGGTGGTGTTGGGAGAGGCGTCGTAAGACAAACTGTTTCGATTGATGCCACGGCCAGCCTTTCTTTGCGGTTCGTCGCCCGCTATTTGTCTCCACCATTTAGCAGACAATGCTTCCTGTTTGGTCAATATCATCGCCGGTGTTTTTGTTGGCACTCGGGTCCCGTTTCACTCAGGACAATCGCTTTCTGCATGCGGTCGCTACCACGCAACAAAGAAACTACTATCTACAATAAACCAGTCGAAGCTCTACCGTTGATGTGATAGGTCCTTGGATGGGATTGACTTCTTAGCACTTAGAGACATTTTTGTATTTTAATAATGGATAGTACCTCTGCAATTCCCTTTGTTAAGTTAAGATGAGCTTATTTTTTATTAGAGTAAGATGCAGCAATGCCTTCTTCCGTTATCGTTACCGTTACCGCCATTATCCTATATATTGCCAACATCGGCGTTACCGTCATTGTTGTCATCATCGACAACAGCAACAACGATATTATCATCATCATGATTACGACGACGACGACGATGATTTTAAATTGATTGTGAAGACAGATATAGCAATGGTAATGATGATATTGTTGTTGTTAACGGTTAGGATGAATATACGGGACAACGATAACCATAATCCCACCATCACCACCAGTTGCATTCTTTTCATTTCAAGATCTCATTCGTCACATTGGAGTGTCACCCGTTTAGCCAGAGTTCTTTTGCTAAGTAGGCGATTTGCATTCTCGTGGTCAAGGTTTTTACGACGCAATAAATTTCAGGTGATTCAATTCATGTTTTTTGTTCATTTTAGTCTCCGAACCTGACCGTTAGAATCGGATTCCCCGATGTCGTCATCGATTCTAATTCCGACGAACGAATCTTCTTCAATGGCCGAAGAACACGCAGCAACCGACACAATGGACATCGCCCTGCTTAATGGCTCGGTCAGCCGCAACGATAACGTCGTCTACGACAATTCCACCATGGGCTTCAATCTCAGTGGGAAAGACGGAGGAGGTGGGGAAAACTTCAGTGGTGGAGGAATTGGAAGCTTGGAACTGATGCCCGACTATGCCAAGGTCGTCGTCTGCTTCCTCTACGGTTCCGTTGTCTTCGTTGCCATTGGCGGGAATCTCATCGTCTGCTGTATCGTGATGACGCAGAAGCGCATGCGCACTGTGACCAACTACTTCATAGCCAGTCTGGCCTGCAGTGATATTCTCATGGCCAGTCTCTGCATTCCGTTCACCTTCGTATCAAACGTTCTCGTCCACTACTGGCCGTTCGCTTCTCTTCTCTGTCCACTTGTACTCTATGCACAGGTCAGTGGACGCTCTCTGTTATTGTCACTCACCACTCACTCATTCAATCGTTCATTCGTTCATTAAGAAATTTTGTATAGCCCCAGTGAACGAGAACAGTCAAAAATTGTTGACAACAAAACCTTACGTAATAGAGATCCTAATGTGTAAATTAATCATTTTTATTAAACGGTTCATATGGTAATAAACTGACCTTTTCACTGTTTGCATAGACTCTATATTTCTATAATACTGTTCAGCTGTATTCGCTGATAATTCTAATATAGAAAGCATATATAAAATAGACATTTCTAAAGTAGACTAGGAATATCATGTCATAATAATTACATGTAGGTAAAGGTATATTGTTTTGAGAAAATCAATGTGTGATAGTGCGAAGTTTTCAATACGACACGACATCCATTAACACGAATTTGGACGTTTAAACCAACACCCAGCGTCGTTGACTGGTAGGCCGTGTAGCCTTCCTAGCCAGAAGGACACCAGAGAGAGGCATATTCAAGATTATATCTTGATTTTGTTTCCTAGGTTTTGAAATATAGTTTTCTACCTGCATCTGCTCGTTCATTGCAGTCACTGGTGTCACTTCGTCTACAGCTTAAAACTGTCAAAATTGTCTATCCAACGGACTGACCTCCTGTATGTTAACTGGTTATGGCTTTATTTTGATGGGACATCGGTTGATGTCTTGTGCATTATACACCTGCGCTATAGAAATCACTAATTTACAATTATAGATTTCATTATTAATTAATAATTATGGATGCACCTTTTCTCAAGGCCTCGAAGAGATCCTGTGTGTTCAAGCATCCAAATGCGTGTGATCTGATCTATAGTACCAGTGGTAAAAACTGCGTGCAATAAACATGTTACTGTTTTCAAAACTGTCGCTGTTCCAGCTTTAATAACAAATACTCTCAAACTAATCACTCTGAACTGATTCGCAATAACAGGATATTTGTACAATAGATTAAAAAAATAGAAGACTTATTTGTCTGCTCTGCAGTTCTGGCGAGACACAATTATTCATATCTGTCAATGCCTCTGCGATGTGTCATCGCAGCAGTTTATTTAGGAAACGGTGTATGAGAAGCTCGCATAGATGCAGGACGAAGATAGGTCAATCATTGGTTTATTAAATGCCTCTGTCTACTCTAGACTACAGAGTGTTGGTCTTGCCGTTAAAGGAGCTTTTGCTTTGATAAAGCGAGATTCTTGATAATCTCGCTTTATCTGACCAGTCGTCAGTGGCAGCGCTACCACGGGTCGCGGTAGGTCATTTGACCTGCCTATTTTACTCTTGACCTGCCTTATGACCTCATCGCCCCATATCGGTTACACCTATCTTATGCCGAATACTTGAAAAATTTATCGTGCATCGGTTTTTTCACCATATTCTGCTTGAGCCCCAGCTAAATCAAGACTTCACAGACCAGTTCGCCTTCCGACCAACAGGATCCACTACAGCAGCACTAACAGCACTAACAACCAATCTTTTGGAGCTACTAGAATCAAATCAGTATGTTCATCTCATTGCCTTGGACTTTAGTAAAGCCTTTGATACGGTGCGGCATTCGTACCTGGCTGAGCAACTGGCGGAGATGCAAATTCCTGATTGCATCTACAATTGGATCGTGGCCTTTCTGGAGGATCGGGGCCATGGAACTAAATTCAACGGCTTCACATCTCTCCTCATGAAAATCAACTCTAGTTTTGTACAGGGTTCAGGTTCTGGCCCAAATAATTTTATCATCACAATATCTAAGCTCAAGACGATTCACATTGGAAATATAATACTAAAGTATGCTGATGATAGCTACTTACTGATACCTTCTTCTAATAGTGCCACTGTTTCAGCTGAACTTAGAACATGTGACAAATTGGGCAAAAGCATGCAACCTAAAACTAAACCATAAAAAGACGCAAGAGATGATTGTAAGAGGGGTCCGGAGGAGAGGGCGGGTGTCAGCCCCTGCGGCCACCCCGGGAGTGACCAGAGTACATAGCATGAAGGTACTGGGGGTTATGCTTACTGAAACTTTAAGTTTTGAGATGCACATTGCCCAAATATGCTGCAGGGCTAGGCAATCCATGTATGCCCTGCGCATACTAACTGCCCATGGTCTATCTGGCCCTGGGCTTTACGATGTGGTGAGGGCGACAACGGTGGCACGCCTGTTGTATGCTGCTCCGGCATGGTGGGGCTTTGCCAGCCAAAGGGAGAAGGGAATGCTCCAGTCTGTAATGAACAGATTGATCCGTCAGCGATACCTCTCAAGTGATAGCCCAACCTTTGAACAACTATGCCTTAAAGCCGACATGGGCTGCTTGTTTTCGGCGGTCCAATGCAAACCCGGGCCATGTTCTCCATAGGTTTCTTCCTCCAAAAAAGCTGTTGGCCTATTCCTTTCGACCCCGGTCACATGACCGTGTTTTCTTCCTTTAGCTAATCATACTATGAAAAAATGACTTTTATAGTTAGAATGCTTTATTCATATTGACTATTGATTGTTTATTGTTTATTATATATGATGTATGTACACCAGAATGCGGATTGCAACTGGTTCAATAAAGAATATACTTACTTACTTTACTTAAGACCTAATGCTGTGAAAAATTCTTTCGGATTTTTAATATCTTCTTTACATTTTAAACATCAACATCTGTCCCATAAGATCACTAGCACAATTATTAGATCTAAACTACTTTTAACGTGTTATCTAGTGTGCCAATAGAAGTCTATGTTGTAAACTCTAAAATTTAAATGCGTTTAAAAAGTATTCTTTGACGCGGTTGCGTCAGACATTTCGACCTGCTGAATAACTCCCATGACCCTGACCTGACCTGCTGAGATTGTACGCTGGCGCGGCCACTGCCAGTAGTAATTACTAACGAGATTCTAACAGTTGAGCTGTAAAAAATTATAGCAAGTAGGCCGGCATATCTTCTGGATACTTGGACGGCAAATGTCTGGAAGTTGTGCAAATGTTCATCTTAATATCGCCGCACTATTCATGCACAAATTACCATCTTCCTACAACCGTCAAGCATTTAATAACATTGAATGAGATTACATTGTTACATTAAAATTGTAAATTGTAATTGTACATTGTTATATTAAAATTGTAAATTGTAATTGTAAATTATAATTGTAAATTGTAATTTCTATAACACCTCGTAAGAGAAACTCTTAAAAGCACGCTTTGCATGTGTATAAGTCAGACGTTTGTGCTTAAAGCTCTATTGAATGCAATACAATCCGTAATATTCTAAATCGAACGAATGACCAAATCAGGACCAACCTTAGAGTAACCCCACCACAAAAATATCATTAACACAGAAGAAAGTTCATAGCAGTATGTCGCGCAACATCATAACCTCAGCAGTACAGGTCCTATACTTCAATAGCATCACACATTACAACCTCCGCATTAGTACTCACTTCGTAGCAGAAATTGTGAAGGAAAGAATGGACAGTGCAAGGAAATGTTGTAGCAAATAGCGTAACTTTGCTTAATTACACTTACTCCAATAACACCACATCACATTAAAACCGTCAACGTGCTCTACTCTAAAGTTGTATCCGCTGATTCCGCCCTAGTTGAAGGTTATATCCTCTCTGCTTGAAGGTTGTATCCGCTCAACTTTGACGTTGTATCCGCTCTACTTAAAGGCTGTATGCGCTCTACTCGAAGGTTGTATTCGCTCTACTTTAAGGTTTTATCCGCTCTCTATACTTTAGGTTGTATCCGTCTTCCTGAGCGCCTTCACGATGCTAGCGATCAGCATCGACCGTTACCGAGCCGTCATCTACCCTCTGAAGCCCCGCCTGACGACCGGCTTCTCCGTGGTCATCATCGTCCTCACCTGGGTCCTCGCGCTGTCCGTCTCTCTCCCAGTGGCCGTCTTCTCAAGGACCTACACCCGGACGGACTTCGGAGACAGCGTGGAGTACTGCGATGAACTGTGGCCGACGGAGCAGCAGCGGTACGTCTATTCCATATCCGTGATGATCCTCCAGTACTTTCTGCCGCTGTCTATTCTGTCGTTCACGTATATCAACATCGGAGTTGTCGTCTGGGTGAAGAAGGTTCCAGGAGAGGCGGAGAACAATCGAGATCGACGATTGGCTGCTTCAAAGCGAAAGGTAGTTACTGCTCAGTATCTACTTTTACTTTTCATAAACGTTTACTTAAGTCTAGCTGCTTCGAAGCGAAAGGTAGTCACTGCTCAAGTATTTACTTTTACTTTTCATATACTTTTAATTATAGCTGCTTTGAAGCGAAAAGTAGCTACTGCTCAGATCTTTACTTTTACTTTTACTTTTCGTATACTTTTACTTAACTCTATAGCTGCTTCGAAGCGAAAGGTAGCTACTACTCAAGTATTTACTTTAACTTTTCATATAGTTTTACTTAGGTCTAGCTGCTTTGAAGCGAAAGGTAGTTACTGCTCAGTCTTTACTTTTACTTTTCATGTGCTTTTACTTAACTCTATAGCTGCTTCGAAGCGAAAGGTAGTTACTGCTAAGTCTTTACTTTAACTTTTCAGAAACTGTTACTTAACTCTATAGCTGCTTCGAAGGGAAAGGTAGTTGCTGTTCAGTATTTACTTTTACTTTTCATATACTTTTAATTAAGGTAGTTACTGTTCAGTATTTACTTTTACTTTTCATATACTTTTACTTAAGGTAGTTACTGTTCAGTATTCACTTTTACTGTTCATATACTTTTACATAAGTCTAGCTGCTTCGAAGCGAAAGGTAGTTGCTCAATTCTTTGCTTTTACTTTTTACATAATTTTACTTAGTCTAGCATCACGCTTCGAAGCGAAAGGCAGGCGATCAAGTCTTTACTTTTTAATTTTCTTACTTTCACTTTACTCTTTAACTTTAAATTTGATAAAGTCTCTCTTAGACCCCGGTGCACCTAACTTGCCACACCTTAAATCGTATTTACGCGACATACCTTCTGCTCGTATTATTGGTTGCTACTGGCTTCTATTTGTGCACAGACCTACTCTTCGGCGAAATATTAAAACTACATTAAAATTATAATTATAAATTATATATGCAGCTGGAAGATTTATTTTGAACACGTGACGCATAGGAAATAGAATAGAACCCGTAGTCTTAAAGACCCGAAACGCTACCAATCCGCCACGGTTTTATGAATAATTACCATGTTGCTGTTGTTGTTTTGTTGTTGTTGGGGAGATGGTTTTATTGTTGTTGTTATCGTTGCTGTTGTTGTTATTGTTACGATACAACTAATGCAATACAACTGCATTTGATATGACCCTTCTTCCAAAGGTGGCCCAAAGCTCCGAAGTTCACAAGCCTCGGCGGCGCAGTGTAACGGTCCCCTATATTATAGTTTTTAGACTATAATAGGATATGTCCTGATCATGAACACGTGTTACATTTAATGTCACCATCAATCGTGATTGGTTGAATGTGTGTCATGTTATACAGTTCAACCAATAAAATCAAGTCAACTCAGTTCGTTTTGAATATTAATGATATTTAAATGAATATGTCAATTATTACAATATGGTCTCGTTTAATCAAGTCTAGGGGTAATTTAATGAGATCATTTAATATTCTAACTTAACCTTACTTAGACCAGCGCAGCCTACTTAGGGACTTAAGTATTATGGGGAATCTAAAATACCTCCCACGTGGATATTTGAAGCAACTTCTGTGCACTCCAAATGTCTTCACCTCGGATACGCGTAGAGCTTTCACCACTGTTGGATGACGATCATGGCGATCGTTGACACGGTAAGCGAATCCTTTCTGTCTGTAGTTAATTTCATGTAGATCCACATCTTCTCAGGAAAGCATAAGAGTTATGAAGAATAAAGACAGTACTTTAAAGCTTCAATGTTAACTCCACTATGTACGATTATTCCACCGTTCAGTTCGAATAAGTTCCGACGACGAACTTAAGCAACGCTCGTAGATTTAAACTCCTGTGTGTAGCGAGACGACGTTTGACTTCGCTCGATCTAGAGATTCCTTTGGCAGAATCTGTTACTACCGCACTGTTCCTACACTCCTCGAGTATAGTTCAAGTCGTAACCGTATCGACTTACGACTATTAAAACTTCACAAAGCTTTATTGCTTTAAGATCGCAACTAGAAGCGTCTCACGACGTCCATCCTCACTAACGACGGATGAAGAAGTCCGTAACGGTTCTTTGCCACCTCACCTGTAGCTTCAGTGCGCATGCGCGGTTAAGGTAACCGTGAATCCTTTTAAATTCAACCAATGGCATGGTTCCAGCGCCGTAGTGTATCCATGACGTTCAAATAGTTAAACCCATTAATTAAGCGAAACCCCTGGACTGTTCTGCGCCAGCCAATCTACGCCGGTCAATTAATTAATGCCTAATACAACAAAAGGCTACAGTTAATTGGTATCTGTATACTCTTATAATATAATATCTACATAGGCCTATACATGTAATAGATGGGAATGTTTGTATTAATACAAAGGGAATCGTTACAACAGACCCCCCAATAAGTAGAATTTACTAAAAATTCTTTATTCAATGACTTTTTATATTAAACAAACTTCTTATCTATTCCTATGTTCAACATAAAACTAACATTCGAACTCGCTATCCTATAAGTAACTTTCACAACGGACGAGGGAATAGAACCCGTAGTCTTAAAGACCCGAACGTTACCAATACGGTTTTATGAATAATAACCGGTTGCTGTTGTTGTTTTGTTGTTGTTGTTGGTGGTGGTTTTATTGTTGTTGTTGTTATCGTTGCTGTTGTTGTTACTGTTGCGATGCAACTAATGCAATACAACTTCATGTTGATATGACTCTTCTTCCATAGCGTGGCCAAAGCTCCGAAGTTCACAAGCCTCGGCGGAGCAGATGCTTTTAGCCCAGAGCACGGCGCAAAGACTTGAATGTACAGGAACCGTCTCGTAGAGGATCGAACCAGTACTCCCAGGTCAACCGCTCTAACCAGTCGGCCACCGTATTGCGTTGCATTGTTGATGATGTTATTGTTGTTTGTCTATGCTGACGGACCTGATTATGGTTTGGTTTTAGTACGCCATCGGTGTGTGATTCGCATGGGGTAGCGCATTGATAACACACTGGCATAGAGAGCGAGAGGTACCGAGATCGAGGTCCGTAGGCGACATGCAATAGGCTGCTATAATTAGCGCCGTGTATTGCAGGCTATTGTTCTGTTAGTAGTTAAGATTTACGTCTTCTGTCATTTGTGCTTTGTGAATTGTTTCAATTACATAACGGTACACTGTTGTTGCCTTAGTCAACCGGATTGTTTCAATCAAGAATATTATTATTACACACCGGCGCAATAGAAGTTACAATTGGCAATATTATAAATGACAATTGCAATATTGTTGTTGAGCAGATGGTGAAGATGATGATAACGGTCGTCGTCATCTACGCCGTTTGTTGGCTTCCTATCCACGCCATCACTCTGATCGGGGACTCCCATCCAGACATCTGGAGGTTCCGCCACATCCAGTCGATCTGGATCGGTTGTCATTGGTTGGCGATGAGCAGCTGCTGCTACAATCCCATCGTCTACTGTTGGATGAATCCCAAATTCCGCAACGGGTTCCACTACATCTTCCGATTCTGTCCGTGCGTCCACTACGACCCGACGTCCATGTCCGGAGCCATGTCCAAGGGATCGGTCCACTGTAGCTACGTTACAACGCTGGCCACGACGGTGGCAGGGCCGCCTGGGGAGCACGCGAAGAGGCTTTCGTTGGCGGACCGCGGCGGCGGCGGTGGGTGGACGGCTTGCAGAGAGAGTCGGAAGTCGGATGGAGGAGCGGGGAGGGTGATGCCCTTCTGGGAGAGGATGGACCAGAGGAGAAGGACGAACGGCGGCGGGGGCCTTGGGGCTGGTGGTGGGACGTCGGCCGAGGAAAGGGAGAATCTGTCGTTGCATGATATTCGACAGAAACATAGAAGGCGTTTCACTGATCAAGCGGTTGGTGGAACAAGTGAATCGAGGTTCTGTTCCGATTCGGACTGCTAGAATGACGGTAACTAGACGGTACTCAGTGGCTCGAGTGTTAACTTAAAGTCAATACAGGTTCTGTTCTGATTCTGACTGCTAGAATGACGGTAATTGGACGGTACGCAGTGGCTCAGTCGTTAAGCACTCGAGTGTTAACTTAAAGTAGACTGGTTCGACTTTGAACGAGTCCTAATGCACATTATTGCTGGTCAACATTGACTGATGCTGGGCCGTTAGTTTGAGTCGCTTCATAGAGAACAGAAGATACAGAAATTAAATGATATAAGAAAACTCAATCATCTTAAATGAATATGCTTGACGAGGTTGTGATTTGTGGCTAGATGTTGTCGAGCATGAAGGTAGCAGAGAATCGTAATCGTTATCTCGAAATTTCTACAGCGCCTATGTAAAGCTAAGTCGTGGGAATGAGGTAATTCACAATCTCTCATTTAAAACAGCTCGGTAGGTACTGTAGGCGAGGTTAGCTGCTTTAAAAGTTTGACATGGGGGTAATATAATCCGTTTGTTGAACCTGCAAAAAGACTGAGGGGCAGCGTTAACGAAAATAGCATCCTGACATTGCGGCCTTTTTGAATCAAATGGTGATTCGTAAATCCACAGATTCGTGAAGACAATACATTAGCTATAAGGGGTTCAACCGGTCGAATGAACACTTGGTGATGATGATGACTACGACGATGACGATGACGACAACGAAGAGGACATTAACACTATGTATTACACTATGGTATTAACACTATGATGATGATGATAATGATGGTGGTATTAACTATGATGATGATGGTAATGATGATGATGGTGATGATAAAAAGGATATTAATGATAATCTTTATAATTATGACAATGATAAGCTTGCTGCAGCTGATGACGGTTACAAGGAGAAGAAGGTTGTGGTGATGGTAAAAAATGGGAGAATGGCGATGCTGATGATTAGGACAAGAGGATTGTTTCAGTGGTAGTCGTGATACTGAAGGGCTGGTGATTTGTATGGCTGTATCGTTATAGCGTTTTTCTAATGGCGATCGGATTTCCTTTCTCCCTGGTTGAGGTGGATTCGAACCCGCAACCCTTACACCGAACATTACACCACCGTGCCTCAAAATTACAATTTGGGGCGCACAGGTTTTAATGGCGATGGCTCCTTTCTTGGGCGCTTACTTATTGTTGTATGTTATGTTGCCAACTGAAACAGTGAAAGGCGCATAATAAATATTCACGGTCGTATTTTGTATCACAATCTTCAAGGAAACATCAAAATTTAGCTTACGACTTGCACTGAATGATTGATTAGCGTCCTAACAGTTTATTGACGTGAGTGTACTAACAGTGACTGGAAACCAATGCAGCTTATCGTTAAAATATTATACTCCAGGAAACACTCCCAACAGATTATTCCCGGAACAGAAGGCTGTATAGTTTTATTGTCTTAATCTGTAAGGAAACATCGAATATTGGTTACGACTTACGCTTTAAGACCAAAACTCTTCAAAGATATACAAAATACTACTAAAGCTCACTGACAGCATAAAGATAAGCAACGTCTTTAATTAGACCAGTATTTGACCATCGATTGTGCCATTAAAGTTTAAACCACGAACAAAAAAAAACAACAGTCATTCTTCGCCTGTTAGCGGCATCCGAAAGTGGGTCATCTCAGAAGCGAATAGCAATAACTCTCTTTGGTTCAAGGCCTGCTCATCGACGCGTGATGTCTCTCTCAGCGCCGCAAGATTCTGATTCGAGACTAATAGCAACTGTCCATCCATTCCTTCCCCATCCGTCGGCTTTTCCTCTCGTTGTCTGCTGCATCTGCCTTAATTTCATTATCGTTCATACGATGGGATTTCCTTTTTATGGCTGTCTTTATATTTGGTTAGTTGGCGCCGTGTGTACATTCACGTCGCCCTCCGGTATCGTTTTGTGCCACTGCCCGTGTTCTTGGCCGTTCCATGTGGACCCATTCGGTCGCATTTGCCTAAGCAATCGTTCCGGGGCTTAAATGATCATATCCAACGAAATCCAGAGCCTTCGAGTGTAATACCGTTCTGTAGAAGACTAGAAGGCAACGCTGATGTGCTGTAATTTCTCTTGAACCTGTTTTTGGTCACGTTGAAAAATTCCAGCGACATGCAGTTCTTCGAAATGCACAGTTACTGTACTTAATTGATAGTTTTGTATATAATAGGCATATTTTTATATAGGTTAAATATAGATATATAAATTTCGCGCGTCCGGGCGTCTTCATTGTAAGCCCTAGTGTTAAATATTTGAGAATTAGTGTTAAGAGCTTTTTTGCACGACTTGCAGCATTTACTTACAATGTCGTAAATCCTCACTGTTAAGGTAACCAGTCTGGAAGTTCAATGTGCGCTGATAATCTCATGTTCCTTATAGTTTCCTAATGATAATCAGACCAATCATTTGCACAAATAATTTGTCCCAGTAGTTAGGCCTATACAGTTAAAATATGCACTGCATTGTCGTCCGAGATATATACCAGTTTCTCTTTCAATTTTCCGCGGAGTTTTGTGACTATGGGGTCGTAATCTTGACTGCAAATCAACTCACGCGATGAATGGTCAGTCTTGCTCTAGCAAACTTAGGGCACTTTCTGGTTTAGATCTACGTTCTAATGTTCCACCTGTATCAATCTGTTTAATAAACCGGCTGATAATTACAAGGCTCCAGACTTAATTTGGAATTTTTTTAATCATTCGCAGAACTCCGCAGTGTTTTTTTAAATCTCAAATTCTTAATCAGAATACGGTCATCTGCTGTTAATTTTGTCATTTTAAAATACCTTTAATCTAACTGAGAAATTTAAAGATGCCGACTTGGAAGTTCACGAAATAGCTAACTTAGGCTATGGCTTGATTTGGTAGGTAAGTACATCGTAGAATAATTTAGGTGTTTACGATTTACTCAACACAACACAAAACAAAATTTGATATTGTATAGAACACGATTGAACGCGATGTTCTCAATTTTAATGGCCCATCCTGCATATCTTTAAATATAATTTATCTGGTGCCCTGCGTTTGGCTTTTGAATGGCGCTTTAGAAGTTTGGAGTTTACAATTACGATTACGATACATAATTATATGTCATTAAATTTGAAAGAAATCAATACGCAACAAATCCAGATGTTGCTTTGAATGAACGAGTCCACACTGCTTATGAATGGCAAAAGACCGTCCACATTGCATACATTGAATTCATTCATTCATTACTAGAATTTGTATAGCGCCTCTTCAAGGGAACTACTCAGAGGCGCTCCCAACCCAAGCGCGGCCAAATAGGATCATTTTTAGTTGAGAGGAATGACTGAGAAGGGGTTCTAGGAAGGGAGCGGAGTGTCAGAGGGAGGCCATTCCAGGTCGAGGGGCCAATCACAGAGAAAGCACGGCTCTGCCTGGTGGAGGTACGAGCACAAGGGACAGAGAGAAGACCCTGTTCAGCTGAACGGAGGGAGCGCGAGCCACGAATACTAAGGGTGGGGCTACAAAGCTCAATAAGGTATGCAGGAGCGAGACCCAGCAGGCAGCGCCAAACTAAGGCTAATGAATACATTGAATGCATTGAATACCGGTCAATGCCTCAAGACGGCTCGTGTGCAGTTCTGGTTCAAAGAATATCTCATCTGAAATACCGCAGAAAGATTTTTAAGTGGCGTGTAGGCCTATATGTAAGCTCATTATGCTACACTGCCAATGGTGATCAGGACTTTATTGTTCCTTTATCTATAGGCCTACATCCCACATCAAATATAGCAATCAAGCGTCTTAAACCAAGCTTAAAGGCTAGTTATTGAGGCGAAGCTATACACTTAAAGCATTCAGATTGTCTAGCACATGTAGGCGTACAGTTTCTCTATAGCGCCGTATGGCCCCAACCCTGCTTATTTTTCAAAGAATTTATCAGGTGCGACGATCCCTCACCACCGATGCTCGTTGGAATGGGTGCCTCGCCATTCATGGTCCAAGTTTCACCGTTGAAGTCGTATTACCCTGGAACAATAATCCAAACATGAAATAGAACTAAAAGAATTAAGCATAAAACTGTGTAGACGCCTATATTGTAAATCATAAATAAAAAAATACTTAACAGGTTAAATGTCTTTTCTGTAATAAAATTTCACAAAGTTTTGTGTGTCTACCCTAGATGGACAGAAAGCGAACTTAGGCTAAATCAATATCACCAATTTGATATTGCCATCCACAGTCTTGACATTGCCACCAAGTCATCAATATTGTAATACGCACAGCTACATAAATGTATGACTGCAAATAACTGGACATGGTATTGGCAGCAAATAAATCTCTCAAAATATAAATGTTTTCTAAATGGCTACGCTGCTAAGAAGCGGTGGGACCATTTTATTTAATCTTGGTAGGCCTTTTGCCTATCGAGTCTATTGACATTTTTGACATTTTGTGATTTTTGTGATTTGTGATTCAATCTGATGTTCCCGCAGTGCGTTTGCAGGCGGTTCAATAAAGCACATACTTACTTACTTACTTACTTACTTAAATTTGAAAGCGAAAGCTTGTATAAGTTATTGACTTTGTAGTTGTACAGGCTAATAAAAAAGCCTGGTTATACTAACTTGAAAGCAAGCGTTGAAATGGCGAACGTGATAATTATTTCTGCACACGTGTGTTAATGTAGAACGCTTGGAATGTGCTGTCGAACACGTACGCTTATCGTGAAATTTACGGTATTTGTACCTACGCCTATGCATATTTATCGTTCTACACTTCAATCAGGCTACCTATCTATAAACCTGTCATAATAGATAGATAGACTGAACTCAATTCATGGACACTCTGATTCTTTTTTCTCTGTCCCGCATCCGAACAGTGTTGGGCTCTCTGGCTTATTAGATAGCAGGTCCAAAGGTTTGGATTCACTGCTGAGTTCAGTTCGTTGTCTTGTGCACGTTAAAAACGGCGCTATAAAAGTCAAATGGATTAGCTTATAATTATATGAATAATAATAATAATAATTATTATTATTGTGTTATTATAATAATAATAATAATAAATAATAATAATAATAATAACAATAATAATAATAATAATTATTATTATTATTATTCATATAATTAAGCTAATCATTTACTTATTTACCGACTCGACCTGGATTCTGGACAGTTTGGTTTGGGAAAAAATTATTATCATCATCAGCGATCATCGTGCCATTTTAAGACGCACTCATCGGATGGCACAATTCATCGTCATGGACCTAGGCCTTCTCCCTGTCCCGGATCGAGTCAGCCACCGGTAGAGATACTAGCCCCCAGCGCGATTTTGTCGCCTTCCTCTACAACCGACCCTCAACATCACATATCCATCATAACACAACCAGGTTCTGATGGACAACGCGGTGTTGAACAGCCAGTATCGACACTCTTGCACCCGGTCGTAAGAGGCGCGCTTGTCAAAAGAATTCCTAGATCGGCAAGAGCATCATGCGCCGCCCTTTTGGGTGAACTCATAGAGGCTGTCGTGAGGGAACCAGAAGACACTGGGAGATGGTCGGACCTCTTAGCCTTTGGATCGTGCATTCTGGTCAAGCCAAAAAGAGGGGGAGTCAAACGCAAGCTAACGCGGATAATAATCTCTAGAATTGCGAACTGGCGTTCGAAGGGACCGGCTTACGATACAGACGAGGATGAAACTAGTCCAATGCCAGTCCGTCGCACAGGTCCGATTAAACGTGACTCGGCTCAGTACCTAGCATCGGCAGTTGCAAGCAAACTGGAAGATGGTAACTACAAGGCTGCTATCCGCCTTATCTGCAGCGATGACGAACCAGCTCCCGACACTCCTGAGACGTTGGCCGGACTAAAGGCGAAACACCCACCAGCTCCATCAGACAGGAAACCAATCTGTGACCCAAAGCTTTCGGATCGGTTTGCTCCGCTACAGATTTCAGAGCGATCGATCGTCGAGGCCATTTCTTCGTTTCCAGCAGGCTCAGCAGCTGGTCCAGATGGCATCACTCCACAACACCTCAAGGGACTTAATTTCTATTGGAGTCGATTGTAACCTTATCCATCACCTGAGTGAGCTGGTCAATCTGATGCTGGTAGGGACCCTCCCGGTCGAGGTAAACGAAATCATCTACGGGGCCAACCTCATAGCTTTGAAGAAAAAAGATGGAGGCATCAGGCCAATCGCTGTCGGATATACGTTGCGACGCCTGGCAGCTAAATGTGCGAACGCTCACGCTGTGTCCAGATTGTCTACTCTGCTTGCCCCTGTCCAACTGGGGGTTGGCATACCAGGAGGCGCCGAAGCAGCAGTACATGCAACCCGCCGCTGGGCCACGTCGATGCCGACCGACGGCGTTCTGGTCAAATTAGACTTTGCCAATGCTTTCAACACTCTTCGCAGGGACTCACTCCTAGAAGCGGTTGCAAGAGATATTCCGGAACTTTACCGTTTCGCATATTCTTCATATTCCTGCAAACCGATGTTAAGACATGGATCAAATATTCTTCGATCAGAAGAAGGAACTCAGCAGGGTGATCCGATGGGTCCACTGGAATTCTGCATCACACTACAGCCGATCCTGTTAAAACTGGAATCTGAATTAAGAGTGGCATTCTTAGACGATCTGACACTGGGAGGCAAGGTGGATGTGGTGGCCCACGATATTCAGCTGATCGCACAGGAGTCAGCTAAACTTGGACTTCAGCTCAACCGCACGAAGTGCGAAATAGTCTTCCAGAACGACGACAATAAGATCGACGATTCTTCATTCTACGGCTTCAAACACACTCCACTAGGAGAGGCGACGCTGTTGGGCTCACCTCTGATGCCTGGGCCAGCAGTCGATAAGGTGGTGACTAAGAAGGCTGATGACCTGGAACGAGCAGTAGGTAGGCTCTCCATGCTTCACTCGCATGACGCCCTAATCCTGTTACGAAATGGATTAAGCGTGCCAAAGCTTCTCTACACAATGCGCACAGCCCTATGCGTCGACTGTCCTAGTCTCACCAGATTTGATTTGCTGTTAAGAAATGGATTGTCGAGTATTTTGAACGTGGATCTATCGGATGAGAAATGGCTCCAAGCATCCCTTCCGGTGAAAGATGGTGGCCTTGGAATACGCTGTGCTGCTACGCTGGCACTTTCTGCCTTCTTGGCATCTGCTGCAGGCACTAGCGAACTCCAGGCAAACATGTTGTCACCAGAATTAGCTGATACCCCGGACGATCTAGTTAATACAGCGCTGAAAGCATGGGTACTACTCACCGGTGCCGAACCACCAACAGGATCAGCCGCTCATCGTCAGAGAGAATGGGATAGCCGCTGGACAAGTAAGGCGTGGACAACTTTGCACGAGTCGGCGAACAATACACTAGACCGGGCTCGTCTCTTAGCCTCCCGGGCACCACACGCGGGAGATTGGTTGCTAGCGCCTCCGATTACTGCACTGGGTCTCCGCTTGTCTGATGAAGTGATACGGATCTCGGTTGGAATGAGACTTGGAACAATACTCTGCGAACCACATTTGTGTCACTGTGGCGAGAGAGTCGACGCCAGAGGACTCCACGGTCTTACCTGCAGAAAACACGCTGGCAGGCAACAACGGCACAACATGCTGAACGACATCATATGGAGATCGTTTGGAAGAGCGAACATCCCTTCTCAGAAAGAACCGTTGGGTCTCACCAGAGAAGACGGCAAACGACCAGACGGCGTAACACTTATCCCATGGTCACGCGGAAGGTGCCTCACTTGGGACGTGACCGTTTCTGACACATTTGCAAAGTCACATCTGGCAACAACATCGACCGAAGCGGGTGAGGC
Source organism: Aporrectodea caliginosa (assembly GCA_020284085.1). NCBI lineage: Eukaryota > Metazoa > Annelida > Clitellata > Crassiclitellata > Lumbricidae > Aporrectodea > Aporrectodea caliginosa. The sequence continues at coordinate 904,787 of JACEVL010000133.1, read as the reverse complement.
CGCAAACCGGGCAGCCGCCGCCAAGACATTAAAATACGCCACAATCACCAGAACGCATGCTTTTGTGGCGGTTGCATTGGAGTCCAGCGGTTCCTGGAGTTCTGAAGGACTGAATTTTGTGCTTGATTTGGGACGAAGGATAACCGATGCAACCCATGACACGCAAGAGACAAGCTACCTTTTCCAAAGACTCTCGGTAGCTCTCCAACGCGGAAACGCCATCTGCTTTTCGTCGACATTACCATGCTAGATTGTTCATAATAATAATAACCAACCAATAATAATAATAATATGTAATAATAATAAATGATAATAATGACAACCAATAATAATAATAATACTACTACTACTACTACTACTACTACTACTACTACTACTAACTACTACTACTTTCTTCTGCTACTGCTACTACTTTACTACTACTACTACTACTACTACTACTACTACTACTACTTTATACTTTACTACTACTACTAATATGTGATTAGCTTTCGGTGGAGCCCTTCAGCGAGCTTTTAGCGATGGATGCGTAACCGTTCAGATGCTTCACTTTTACATAATATCCTAAGCACTTAGCAAGGAATGAAGTACTTCGGGCGCTAAAATAATAATAATATTAATAATAATAAATAATATTAATAAATAATAATAATAATATTAATAATAATAATAATAATAATAATAATAATAATAATAATAATAATAATAATAATAATAATAATAATAATAGGCTAACAACAACAGCAATAATAACTCAATTTTTAAAAAATAATAATAATTGTAATAATTATAATAATAATTATAATAATAATAATATTCGCGTTATTGAAACTGACAAGTACACAGTAAGGTTACATGATATAGTAGTTAACAGATGATAACAAAGTTTAACAGGAATCGAATTTAATTGTATAGCGGTCTACAAGGCTTCCATCTGTCCTACTACTCATTTACAGTCGCCCGCTATAATACAGGAAGTTGAAGGCTTAGTCAATCTTATGGGGGGCTAACCTAGCGGGTTTTCGAACCCGCGTCCTTCTGATCTTCTTGTGTTACCATTCAACCACTGCCGCTTCATCTAACATTCAAGAACGTATAAAACAAACATGAAAGTCTATTTTGGTATGAGTAATTGGTGGTCACATTGAAATTTACTAAACTTTACCTTGCGAGATCTAATTACTGTCTAATACCGTTTTATTAAGAAACCGCGAAATTTACAGTGAGCCAACCCAAATTTACTGTGAGCCAACCCAAAAAACAGCGGAATACTGTATAAATTTCCAACGGCCGTAGACTGTCGAAGAAAACAGTATTCCACAGTTTTTTTAACGGTAACATCTTACAGTGTATGGGGGTCGTAATCTTGTCTGCAAATCAACTCACGAGATGAATGGTCAGTCTTGCTCTAGCAAACCTAGGGCGCTTTCTGGTTTACGTTCTAATGTTCCACCTGTATCAATCTGTTTAATAAACCGGCTGATAATTACAAGGCTCCAGACTTAATTTGGAAATTTTGTAATCATTCGCAGAACTCCGCAGTGTTTTTTTAAATCTCAAATTCTTAATCAGAATACGGTCATCTGCTGTAAATTTTGTCATTTTAAAATACCTTTAATCTAACTGAGAAATTTAAAGATGACGACTTGGAAGTTCACGAAATAACTAACTTAGGCTATGGCTTGATTTGGTAAGTAAGTACATCGTAGAATAATTTAGGTGTTTACGATTTACTCAACACAAAACAAAATTTGATATTGTATAAAACACGATTGAACGCGATGTTCTCAATTTTAATGGCCCATCCTGCATATCTTTTAAATATAATTTGCCTGGTGCCCTGCGCTTGGCTTTTGAATGGCGCTTTAGAAGTTTGGAGTTTACAATTACGATTACGATACATATAATGTCATTAAATTTGAAAGAAATCAATACGCAACAAATCCAGGTGTTGCTTTGAATGAACGAGTCCACACCAGCTTATGAATGGCAAAAGACCGTCCACAATGCATACATTGAATTCATTCATTCATTCATTACTAAATTTGTATAGCGCCTCTTCAGGGAACTACTCAGAGGCGCTCCCAACTAAGCGCGGCCAAATAGGATCATTTTAAGTTGAGAGAGGAATGCCTGAGAAGAGGTTCTAGGAAAGGAGCGGAGTGTCAGAGGGAGGCCATTCCAGGTCGAGGGCCAATCACAGAGAAGCACGGCTCTGCCTGGTGGAGTACGAAGCACAAGGACACAGAGAAGACCCTGTTCAGCTGAACGGAGGGAGCGCGAGCCTCGAACACTAAGGGTGGGGCTACAAGCTCAATAAGGTATGCAGGAGCTGAGACCCAGCAGGCAGCGCCAAACTAAGGCTAATAGAGATACATTGAATGCATTGAATACCGGTCAATGCCTCAAGACGGCTCGTGTGCAGTTCTGGTTCAAAGAATATCTCATCTGAAATACCGCAGAAAGATTTTTAAGTGGCGTGTAGGCCTATATGTAAGCTTATTATGCTACACTGCCAATGGTGAGCACCAGGACTTTATTGTTCCTTTATCTATAGGCCTACATCCCACGTTAAATATAGCAATCAAGCGTCTTAAACCAAGCTTAAAAGGCTAGTTATTGAGGCGAAGCTATACACTTAAAGCATTCAGATTGTCTAGCACCATGTAGAACGTACACGTTTTCTATAGCGCCGTATGGCGGTGTGATTCTCACTTACAGATTTTATTTTTAGTTATAGTTACAGTTATAGTTAATGGTTTTATTTTAGTTATAGTTATAGTTATAGTTATAGTTAGTATTATTTTTTAGTTATAGTTATAGTTATAGTTAATGGATTTTTATTTTAGTTAATTTTAGTTACTACTTAGTTACAATAATTAAGGCTATAATAAAAATTGTGCGTCTTAACACGCTGTTTCACAATTTGCTCAGAGCTTTAAAAGCCTTTGAAGCATTGGTGCATTCAGCTTCATGAATACACGACTTTCCAAAGTAACTGACAAATTGCATAGTAAAAATATTGCATCTTTCGTTCTCATTTATGTCGAATCGTCCATATTGCACTTCCTATTTTTATTTTTTGTATTAACGAAAATAAAGATGAATTTTCGTTAATGTTATTTTCGTTATAGTTATAGTTATAGTTAATGATATTTTTTAGTTATAGTTATAGTTATCGTTAACGAAATCATTTTATTTTCGTTAACGAACATTTTCGTTATCGTTATCGTTAACGAGAATCACACTGCCGTATGGCCCCAACCCTGCTTATTTTTCAAAGAATTTATCAGGTGCGATCCTTCATCACCGATGCTCGTTTGAATGGGTGCCTCGCCATTCATGGTCCAAGTTTTGCCGTTAAAGTCGTATTAACCCTTGAACAATAATCCAAACATGAAATAGGAACTAAAACAATTAAGCATAAAACTGTGTAGACGCCTATATTGTAAATCATAAATAAAAAAAGACTTAACAGTTAAATGTCTTTTCTGTAATAAAATTTCACAAAGTTTTGCGTGTCTACCTAGATGGACAGAAAGCGAACTTAGGCTAAATCAATATCACCAATTTGACACTGCCACCCAGATTCTTGACACTGCCACAAAAGTCATTAATATTGCAGTAGCCTACGTGCTGTTACATAAAATAATGTATCACTGCAAATAACTGGACATGGTATTTACAGCACATAAATCTCTCAAAATATAAATGTGTTCTAAATGGCAACACTGCTAACATGCGGTGGAACCATTTTATTTAATCTTGGTAGGCCTTTTGTCTATCGACTTAAATTTGAAAGCGAAAGCTTGTATAAGTTATTGACTTTGTAGTTGTACAGGCTGATAAAAAGCCTGGTTTTTACTAACTCGAAGGCAAGCGTTGAAATGGCGAACGTGATAATTATTTCTGCACACGTGTGTTAATGTAGAACGCTTGGGAATGTGCTGTCGAACACGTACGCTTATCGTGAAATTTACGGTATTTGTACCTACGCCTATATGCATATTTATCGATCTACACTTCAAATCAGGCTACCAATCTATAAACAATGCGCACCTGTCATAATAGATAGGCCTACTGAACTCAATTAATGGACACTCTGATTCTTTTTCTATGCCCCGCATCCGAACAGTGTTGGGCTCTCTTGCTTATTAGGTCGCTGGTCCAAAGGTTTGGATTCACTGCCGAGTAATAGATTATTGTCTTGTGCAGTTTGCAACGGCGCTTATAAAGTAAATGGATTAGCTTATAATTATATGAATAATAATAATATTAATTATTATTATTATTATTATTATAATAATAATAATAATAATAATAATAATAATAATAACAATAATAATAATAATAATAATTATTATTATTATTATTCATATAATTATAAGCTAATCCGTCGAAACCGACTCGACCTGGATTCTGGACAGTTTGGTTTGGGAAAAAATTATTATCATCATCAGCGATCATCGTGCCATTTAAGATTCGCACTCATCGGATGGCACAATTCATCGTCATGGACCTAGGCCTTCTCCCTGTCCCGGATCGAGTCAGCCACCGGCAGAGATACTAGACGCCAGCGCGATTTTGTCGCCTTCCTCTACAACCGACCCTCAACATCACATATCCATCATAACACAACCAGGTTCTGATGGACAACGCGGTGTTGAACAGCCAGTATCGACACTCTTGCACCCGGTCGTAAGAGGCGCGCTTGTCAAAAGAATTCCTAGATCGGCAAGAGCATCATGCGCCGCCCTTTTGGGTGAACTCATAGAGGCTGTCGTGAGGGAACCAGAAGACACTGGGAGATGGTCGGACCTCTTAGCCTTTGGATCGTGCATTCTGGTCAAGCCAAAAAGAGGGGGAGTCAAACGCAAGCTAACGCGGATAATAATCTCTAGAATTGCGAACTGGCGTTCGAAGGGACCGGCTTACGATACAGACGAGGATGAAACTAGTCCAATGCCAGTCCGTCGCACAGGTCCGATTAAACGTGACTCGGCTCAGTACCTAGCATCGGCAGTTGCAAGCAAACTGGAAGATGGTAACTACAAGGCTGCTATCCGCCTTATCTGCAGCGATGACGAACCAGCTCCCGACACTCCTGAGACGTTGGCCGGACTAAAGGCGAAACACCCACCAGCTCCATCAGACAGGAAACCAATCTGTGACCCAAAGCTTTCGGATCGGTTTGCTCCGCTACAGATTTCAGAGCGATCGATCGTCGAGGCCATTTCTTCGTTTCCAGCAGGCTCAGCAGCTGGTCCAGATGGCATCACTCCACAACACCTCAAAGACTTAATTTCTATTGGAGTCGATTGTAACCTTATCCATCATCTGAGTGAGCTGGTCAATCTGATGCTGGTAGGGACCCTCCCGGTCGAGGTAAACGAAATCATCTACGGGGCCAACCTCATAGCTTTGAAGAAAAAAGATGGAGGCATCAGGCCAATCGCTGTCGGATATACGTTGCGACGCCTGGCAGCTAAATGTGCGAACGCTCACGCTGTGTCCAGATTGTCTACTCTGCTTGCCCCTGTCCAACTGGGGGTTGGCATACCAGGAGGCGCCGAAGCAGCAGTACATGCAACCCGCCGCTGGGCCACGTCGATGCCGACCGACGGCGTTCTGGTCAAATTAGACTTTGCAAATGCTTTCAACACTCTTCGCAGGGACTCACTCCTAGAAGCGGTTGCAAGAGATATTCCGGAACTTTACCGTTTCGCATATTCTTCATATTCCTGCAAACCGATGTTAAGACATGGATCAAATATTCTTCGATCAGAAGAAGGAACTCAGCAGGGTGATCCGATGGGTCCACTGGAATTCTGCATCACACTACAGCCGATCCTGTTAAAACTGGAATCTGAATTAAGAGTGGCATTCTTAGACGATCTGACACTGGGAGGCAAGGTGGATGTGGTGGCCCACGATATTCAGCTGATCGCACAGGAGTCAGCTAAACTTGGACTTCAGCTCAACCGCACGAAGTGCGAAATAGTCTTCCAGAACGACGACAATAAGATCGACGATTCTTCATTCTACGGCTTCAAACACACTCCACTAGGAGAGGCGACGCTGTTGGGCTCACCTCTGATGCCTGGGCCAGCAGTCGATAAGGTGGTGACTAAGAAGGCTGATGACCTGGAACGAGCAGTAGGTAGGCTCTCCATGCTTCACTCGCATGACGCCCTAATCCTGTTACGAAATGGATTAAGCGTGCCAAAGCTTCTCTACACAATGCGCACAGCCCTATGCGTCGACTGTCCTAGTCTCACCAGATTTGATTTGCTGTTAAGAAATGGATTGTCGAGTATTTTGAACGTGGATCTATCGGATGAGAAATGGCTCCAAGCATCCCTTCCGGTGAAAGATGGTGGCCTTGGAATACGCTGTGCTGCTACGCTGGCACTTTCTGCCTTCTTGGCATCTGCTGCAGGCACTAGCGAACTCCAGGCAAACATGTTGTCACCAGAATTAGCTGATACCCCGGACGATCTAGTTAATACAGCGCTGAAAGCATGGGTACTACTCACCGGTGCCGAACCACCAACAGGATCAGCCGCTCATCGTCAGAGAGAATGGGATAGCCGCTGGACAAGTAAGGCGTGGACAACTTTGCACGAGTCGGCGAACAATACACTAGACCGGGCTCGTCTCTTAGCCTCCCGGGCACCACACGCGGGAGATTGGTTGCTAGCGCCTCCGATTACTGCACTGGGTCTCCGCTTGTCTGATGAAGTGATACGGATCTCGGTTGGAATGAGACTTGGAACAATACTCTGCGAACCACATTTGTGTCACTGTGGCGAGAGAGTCGACGCCAGAGGACTCCACGGTCTTACCTGCAGAAAACACGCTGGCAGGCAACAACGGCACAACATGCTGAACGACATCATATGGAGATCGTTTGGAAGAGCGAACATCCCTTCTCAGAAAGAACCGTTGGGTCTCACCAGAGAAGACGGCAAACGACCAGACGGCGTAACACTTATCCCATGGTCACGCGGAAGGTGCCTCACTTGGGACGTGACCGTTTCTGACACATTTGCAAAGTCACATCTGGCAACAACATCGACCGAAGCGGGTGAGGCCGCAAACCGGGCAGCCGCCGCCAAGACATTAAAATACGCCACAATCACCAGAACGCATGCTTTTGTGGCGGTTGCATTGGAGTCCAGCGGTTCCTGGAGTTCTGAAGGACTGAATTTTGTGCTTGATTTGGGACGAAGGATAACCGATGCAACCCATGACACGCAAGAGACAAGCTACCTTTTCCAAAGACTCTCGGTAGCTCTCCAACGCGGAAACGCCATCTGCTTTTCGTCGACATTACCATGCTAGATTGTTCATAATAATAATAATAATAATAATAATAATAATAATAATAATAATAATAATAATAATAATAATAATAATAATAATAGTAATAATAATAATAATAATACTACTACTACTACTACTACTACTACTACTACTACTACTACTACTACTACTACTACTACTACTACTACTACTACTACTACTACTACTACTACTACTACTACTACTACTACTACTACTACTACTACTACTACTACTACTAATATAATTAGCTTTCAGTGGAGCATTTCTTAAGCCCTTAAGCGACATGGATGAGTAGCCGTTCCAGATGCTTCACTTTACATAATATCTAAGCCCCTGGGGGAATGAAGTACCTCAGGGCATAAAATAATAATAATATTAATAATAATAATAATAATATTAATAATAATAATAATAATATTAATAATAATAATAATAATAATAATAATAATAATAATAATAATAATAATAATAATAATAATAATAATAATAATAGGCTAACAACAACAACAATAATAACTCAATTTTTAAAATAAATTTGTCTTGTAATAATTATAATAATAATTATAATAATAATAATATTCGCGTTATTAATTGAAATTGACAAGTACACAGTAAGGTTACATGATATAGTAGTTACAGATGATAACAAGTTTAACAGGAATCGAATTTAATTGTATAGCAGTCTACAAGGCTTCCATCTGTCCTACTGCTCATTTTACAGTCGCCCGCTATAATACAGGAAGTTGAAGGCTTAGTCAATCTTATGGGGGGGGCTAACCTAGCGGGTTTCGAACCCGCGTCCTTCTGATCTTCTTGTGTTACCATTCAACCACTACCGCTTCATGCATGTACATGTATGTTTAATTATTATACGTACGTACATGTACAGTATGTCGATGTGCGAAGCCGTGTGCAGTAAACACTTGACTCATCGGTCTACATTTTGTTGTCACTTGAAGTTACCATTGATTTTACATTGTGACAAGGACGCCGTACGTCAGACTAGATTAGATTAGATAAGGATAGTAAATATTGTATCGTTTCAGAAAGCCTTGCTACATTCAATCATTAACTTGGCTATTCAGAGCACCATTGTAGCGCCTCTCAGAGATACTTGCTCAGAGGCGATCTCTCTGAGATACCTACACACAGCATGTTAGCAATCATCATTTGCATTGTATTGTATTGGTAGCAGGACAGCTAATACCATGACACTTAATACCGTGACACCTAACACCGGACACTTAGTCCCGCCGACAATTATTAGTCCCAACGACACTTGATTCCACGGCAATTAATACCGAAGACATTTTATACCACGACAATTAATTCCACGACATCTGGCAAGACATAATACACGTACATTGAGTGTACGATTGAACATGTACGCGTCTCAGATTGTACGAATTTTGTCGTAGAATTGCGCGTCTCAGATTGTCTCAGATTGTATGAATTTTGTCATAGAATTGCGCTTCTCAGGATTTCAAACCGATTCGATTTTTACGTGACCATGGAACCGATTTTCGGATGTAGTAGTAAAGGGCGACCAACTGTTATTCATTGTAATCACGAATATACCAAGCATCGCGACAATGCCAACAGCACCACAGCCTGGCGTTGTATTAACTACAAGCTGCGAGCGGTGTGGTTCATCCCCCAAGAAAGATGTATGCTAAACTGCAGAAACGAGTCGAGCAGCGGTAGCGTCATACGGGAAAACAGAAATCCTCCTGTTCCTTCGGGCCATGTCTCATCTTTCTAACTCGTAACGATCAGAACATAAATAGTGCATGATGCTGTTCAATTGTGATTGCTTTTACTAAATTTAACTAATTCAAACTTCTACTGTGATTGCTTTTATTTAATTTAACTAATTCAAACTGTGATTGTGATTGCTTTTAAATTGAACTAAATCATACTAAAATTTTGACTTTTTAACACTAAGTGTCGCGGTATGAAAATTCGTAGGGATTAAACGTCATCGGGATTAAGTGTGATCGGGATTATTTGTCCGGTGTTAACTGTCGTGGTATTAAATGTCGCGGTATGAACTGTCATTGAACCATTGTATTGTATTTATAAATTTATAAAGTGCCTCTCACAGTGAACATCAATCAGAGGCGCTCCCAGACCAGTGCGAAAGACCCCGAGCGAAAAGAGTGTGCTTAAGACACCAAAAAGAAGCACATGGACCACCAGATAATATCAAAGAACGAGCTGATGTAAGGAGTTGGTTCTACAGTTAAATGCTAATGAAGGCAAAAGCTCGAGATTTAGCAATAGCAGTCTTCGCTCGTGGGAGAAGATGGTCAAGGCGATCAAGTGAGCGAAGCGGACGGTGAGAGGTGGCGGAGATAGGTCGGCGAACGAGGCAACAGAGGTAGGCCTACTTGGGAGCTCTGTTGCCTCATTACATTGATTAATTGTTGATAGGCCTATTGTTGGTCCATCTTTCTGGTCCATGTTTCTGGAATAAGTTACCTTTCATTCTGCGGCTTGGTCTTTTTTTGCTTCATTTCCGTAAGCGCTTGAAATCATTCCACTCGATCACGGTTTTGTTTTGGCAAGTTCGTAGCATATCTTCTTTGTGTATCTTGAAGTGGCGCTATATAAATTTGCAATAAGACTACAATAATTATACAAATACAATCTAGAACCTGGCCCCTCTGATCTTTAAACCCTAGACCTTATCCATATTATTAGTCACATATAAACACTCCAGCAGACGCTCGACCCTGCACTGGTTGCTAAGTAATCATATTGCGACTTTGCTACGTGTTACTTGCTGTGTATTGATAAATCAAGAACGGAGATGTTCCCGTACTTGAGGCTTGTATTTCTTCACCTAGTACTTGAGATTTGTGATTCTGATAACAGGCATGATAAATATATCATAAGACGATAAACAACTTACCACTATCATTCAATAGTCTCTACTTTGCGGACACAGAAGATTGCGATTGAGACAAGCTTCCATTGTGGTAAATGGAAAATTTTCGACGACATTTTTACAAATATCTTACAGAGATCAAACGCTCAGAGAAGGTTTCATTGTGTAATTTTGTTGACATTTACGGAATCTTGTTATTGCTCAGACCAGGAAGTTTTGAACCATGCATATAATCACGTAGGCAGGTATGCACGTGTGTGTAGATGCTTAATTATGCTTAATTATTATGCTTAATTATATATGCATGCATATGCCAATATGCATGATGCATGAGTGCATAATATGTAGGCAAGGATGTCTGTATATATGTAATGTAATGTAATGTAATGTAACAAGACTTTTATAAAGTGCCACACATTTGTAAAGCGCCACTTAAGAGTCTCTCAGAAGCGCTTTACACGTGGCCATCAAACAGCTGAAAAAGTGTTTCTTTAAGAGTCTAGAGAAAACCATGTAGTCACGTGCAGCATTAGTGGCACGAACAGAGGGCGGAAGAGCATTCCAGATCCGCGGCGCCGAAAGCGAGAAGTCCCGACGAGCACGGGTGGTGTTTCGAAAGCAGGGTAGGGCCTACAATCAATTGAGTCATTTCGCGAGGCAGACCGGAGCGCCCGCCGACCAGTTTGACAATACATACCTACATCCATACATACATGTACGCATGTGTGTTTGGATGTAAGTATTAGTTAATTGTAATTGGACAATCATACAGTTTCAACCCAGGAAAAAGTAATCAGAGTAATCTAACTAGGATCTGTAAGTAATTAGAAAAGTAATCAGAGTAATCTGATTAATGAGTGATCCTCATTTGCCGATGATCTACGCTAGACTAAAGATGCTGTTAAATGATGTTAAGAACCCAAATTTTACAAGCAGACCAAAGCACAACCCATACACAAAGACGTGAGTCATCAAATGGTCGGGATCCAAGCACGCTTGTGAAGCCAAACAACGAATTCCTTATCAGATAAGTGCTTCGTGAGACTACATTGTTTGTTCACCGAAATGCGGTTGGCAATTAATCTATTAAAGGACAGTCTTACTTATTTACTTACTATTCCAAGTTGACAGATACATGTAGCATCATGCTCAAAGTTTCTGGACCACGTTTCGTCGAAAGTGTATGTTTGTTTGTAGGCTATGTATGTATGTATGTATTTTTATGCATGTATGTATGTCTGTTTGGTTTGTACGTATAATTATAGACTCTTAATGCAGCCATGTTATCTATCTCTAGCACTTGTCTCTCTCCATGTCTGTCTATGGCTCTCTCTCTCTCTCTCTCTCTCTCTCTCTCTCTCTCTCTCTCTCTCTCTCTCTCTCTCTCTCTCTCTCTCTCTCTCTCTCTCTCTCTCTCTCTCATTGTCATGATGAACAATGTCTCCATCATATTGCCTACGTGACACTCAGTCAGTCGGTCAATGTTCAGCTGCCTAGTATTTCAAGATGGCGGTTTCGCTCGCGAGGGTGTCTCAATCTGCCTCCTATAATGCATGCTTTCAATCGGAACATTGACGCCTGAGAAGTCAACCTCTATACATACATAAATACATAGATACATAGATACATAGATACATAGATACATAGATACACATACATACATACATACATACATACATACATACATACATACATACATACATACATACATACATACATACATACATACATACATACATACATACATACATATGTATACATACATGCATGCATGTATGCTTACATATATGTATATGTATATATAAGCATGATTACATGCATACGTACATACATGCATACATTGATATACAAATACATACGTACACACCTACATTCATACAGATATAAAACAAAGACTGATTTAGAAGATAAGGTCAATGCTATGTGTTGATGCACATGAAACTATTATTGCGAAACTGATGAAGCGTACAGGTTACGCCTAACCTTAAGTGTTAAATTTCCATCTGCGTAGGCAAAACAGCCCGACATTGTGAACAACAAAGCAGACTGTTCTCAAATAGGTCTAGTTAAGGTCAGGTTTGAACATGCAAGCGGAAGATCTTTGTGAGATGCAACAGGCCTTATCAACGATTGGTGATGTTAGCCGGGTGGGATTTTCAGGCGAATTAAGACGAGGCTTGTAGCAACGCGATTCTCGCTAATACTCGAGATTGACAAGGAATGAAGGCCTGACATCTCACCGTCCTCCAATCGATGAACAGCCTGATAAAGACACAGTCATAAATAAGTGGACATCATTAACAATACTTTCTTCAGAGCAGAGCCTTCTGCGTAGAAAACTTTGCATGCAGGTCTATTTTGATACGTAGCAATAAATCTAGACCTTCTCTGTAAAGTTTTTTTCTACTCTCGGAAAGCAGTTAGGTTTTAATTTGTAAACAAATGTAATAAGTCATCTCGTAGGTCTTGCGCTACACGCTGCACGTAGCCCGAATAGTCAGTGTGGGCAAGGGTATTTAAGTTGTGCTATCGTCATCCAGCGAAACAGAGACACAAAAATGTCGGAAAAAGCGAATGGCGAGGCGAACGTGTACGAAAATGCCAACGCTGTGGAGACGCAGTCGAGACACAGTTCAGTTGACAGCGATGCAAAATCCAACGATGGATCGCATGGTCGAGTCGAGATGGACCCTAAGAAGGAGCGGCGTAAGATCATGAAAAACATCTTTCTCATAAGTTTCGCTTTTCTGTGCAACTTCACGGCCTACGGGGGCCTCAGCCGGCTCCAGAGCAGCCTCCACATCGACGAAGGTATGGGCACCATCACGCAGAGTGTCCTCTACGGGGCCTTGGTCATTTCCTGCATGTTTGTCCCGAAACTTCTGATCAACCTCATCGGGCACAAGTGGACGATCACCGTTTCCTTTTCTGGCTACATCCTCTGGATGGCGGCCAACGGGTATGCCGTGTGGGGGACGATGATTACCGCTTCCATACTGGTCGGCCTGTGTGCGGCCCCGCTGTGGACTGCCCAGTGCTCCTACTTTACCATCATGGGAACCAGATATGGAAAGATCAATAAGGAAAGCGAGGATGCCGCTGTGTCGAGATTCTTCGGCATATTCTTTATGTTCTTCCAGATCTGTGAGTAAATTGAATTTTCCGAATGTTTCATCTTTCGATTTTAAAGTTCTAGACTTCTTGATTAGTAATTTACTACAATTTTCACAAAGCTGTTGCCAAAATGTTCAGCATTTGCAAATAACCATATAAATATCCCATGTCTGTTGGACCCGTATCGGTTGACCTATTGACCTTCAGACCCATGGATCTACTCTACTACTCTGTTACTCATTTCATTTTCATGTTGATCTTTAATGTTGATGGTGATTTTGATGTTAACAATGCAATAAAAGATATTCAGTTCAATGGATAGGCTCAGACTCTCTAAACAATGATAATCTGAAAGGATGCAAGATCCCGCACATTCCCGATAACAAGATGAGCCCTCGGCCAATCGACTAATTCGTTTATTGGCGCACTTTTACTAGATCGTACGGGTAGGTCATTACACCAGGGCTATTCTTTACGGACTCACTGAACATCGGGGAAGATTTAGTGTGTGTTCATTGTCTCATTTGACAGCCAGCATCACTGGCTCCATCATTTCGTCGACAATTCTGGCTCCACAACCAGCGAATCCGAACGATACGCTAGACACACCTACCGACTGGACCTACTGCGGAGCGGACGACTGCCCTTGGAACAACGTCACGAATCCGAATCTAGAAGAACCAAGCGAAACGACGGTAAGACAAACACAAAAGTCAGATAATGTAGCCATAGCCTGTAGATCTTCATACTGTATCTATAGCAAAAGAAAAGAGGAGTTGTCTCTTAAGCTAGCCCTGAGGTAGCCATGGGTATGAAGATGTTTAACGACTACATTTTGTTAGCTTCAGCATATGAGGGCGCGTGGCCAGTCCTCTCCTTCGCCATCTCATCTTCCCACTGACAGTGTATGGTCATTGCAGTAATTATAGCTGAGTTCGCTATAGGGAGTGCAGATTGAGCAGAAATCTCGAACGAAATTTCTGCCATAGCGGAGATTTGAACACCCGTCCTATCGACTGACAGTCCTTCACGCTAACCGCTAGATTATCGAGCACCTCGGCAGAAGAACTCTGATAAATTGCAAGACTAAACTCCTTCAGTGATAAGCTTTGATTCTGAGGGAGCTTTAATGGAGCACATTTCGGTACGAAAGAAAAGAGGCTGCCTATGCTAAAGCCTAAATGATGTTTTGAGTCAGTATAGAACTGGGTTGGAATCAGCTCAGTCCCGCGAAATTACGTCCGGACCGCAACTGTCACATACCCCCACACACCATTCACCTAGACAAATACACACGCACACAGTACAAACACACACACACATACCCACTCTTTTTATACATACCACATACCACAAACCACATACCACTCTTTTCGCTCGGAGTCTTTCGCACTAGGAGCGCCTCTGATTGGTGTTCACTGTGAGAGGCGCTTTATACATTTATAAATACAATACACACCTACATAGATCTATTTTGGAAGCTGAGAAAGGCGCTGTTGTTTTGATTCTCTTTAGCTGTGGACAATGGTCGGCGTCTACATAGGAGTGGCATGCATCGCCGTTCTCATCGTTGCCATCTTCGTCGACAATATTCCGAAAGAGTTGGCAGAACGTAGGACAGGAGTGCTACGCGAGGTAAGGCACCGACGACACAGCGAAACGAACGATGGTGATGGGATTTAATACTTACTAATATTATAATTATAGTAGGAGGCTGTCAACGGTTGCAGAAGCTGAAACTAAGTGACACCATTATTATTATGCACTTATTATGTAAAGTAAGTAAGTATATTTTTTACTGAACCAATTGCTAACCGCACTTTGGTGTACATTATGAGGTATAATAATCACGAATAAATCATCCTAATAATAAATGTTTTGCCTTCCGGACTGTCTGCAAGAGGTAGAATTCTGTCATGTTTACGTGTACTTCAGTTTTAATTGCGACTATCTGATGACAAAGTATCAATCGATTGCGCTGCTTGTGAGCGAGGAACTTGCTCAGGATTCCTCACAGCAACCATCTCAGGGGAGAGGATCGAACCCGCACTCTCCGCGTTACAAGGCGAGCGCTCTAAAGAAGCGGCTAACGAGTCCCATGTATAGGCTATATACGCCAGCATAGACTAATACTGTACGTAGTAGAAACGATTTCTACCAAGTCCCACGTTGTTGAGTCAATGCAATCAAGCGACATTATTGCTAGACATTATTTTAGCAATATAGATTGTTACAATAAATCAATTTAATAAGACGTTATACAGTAAGTAACTTTATTGAAGCAGTAATAGGAATTGAAGAGCTTTCAGTCAAAGGGATTAAGAGAATGACGTCATCTGACGATTCGTTTCAGGTCCTTGACAATCTGATCGCAACATTTCGTCATCTGAGGCACAAGGAACAGTGGATACTCATTCCTCTGACGATGTACAGCGGCTTCGAACAGACCTTCTACAGTGCAGAATTCACTAAGGTAGGACAATAATTATTAGGACGACGGGACCGCGCCATAACGGAGCCTTGTTTGCCTTCTTTATTCAACTCTGGTCCTTCCCTTTCTCCTCTTCTTCCCAGTGGCGTAAATCATGGGGGACAGAAAGGGGCTGTCCCTCCAAAGTTTAACTGTCCACCAAAGCAAAACTCCGACTCCCAAAAAAATCTGTCCCCTAAGTTATGTACAGATTTTCACTTCTTCTTCTTCCCCTTCCTTTTCCTCTATCCCTTTAAGACAACGAACAGTTTTATTGTCAAGCATAACTTCACCGACAGTTAACTGTCGACTTACGAAAGTACAAGATGGCTGATCCCATCAAGGATCTTTAATAAGTCCATGGATGTTACACCCTTCCCATCGCATTCTTCTTCTTCTTCTTCTTTGCATTCTTACTCACCAATCACCATACTTCATAGTCTTCTTCCTTGCGTTGTTCTTCACATTCTAAGTAAGTAAGTCTAAGTAAGTAAGTAAGTAAGTAAATAAGTATATTCTTTAATAAAACCAATTGCATATCCGCACTCTGGTGTACATACATCTTCTTAAGATTTTCCGATTTCTTCTTCATTTCTTCTTCATCATAATACATGCACACGTACGCATATACATACATGCACACGTACGTACATACATACATGCATACGTACTTAAATACATAAATGGATGCAATCATATCGAACATTTACATAGCGCCTTTTCAAGAAAACTACCCAGAGGCAAGACGCATTGAATCAGTGTTTACACGCCCAAGCGTCACCTATCGAATCAATGTACGTTATATAACTATTACATACATATAATTGTACATGAACTCATGTAGCCTACGCACAATGCGCACGTGCATTAAAATTACACTAATGGCTAATTTAAGTTAACCTGACTTAGAAACGTTCACACTATTATTTATTGCGTCTCATTAACCACTCAACATAATTTCAGATAGGAACGAATGAACGAACATTGGATTAGATGGTTGGCCTATGCGTCTAAAGTCCAGGATATCTGATCGTTCGCTCTATGTGTTTCATCCACAAAGAGAGCAGGCTGGAATGTTTGCAGACACAGTTCAGTTGATTTTCTAGGGCTATTGAACAAATCCTTATCGTACATGTGCAACATATTTTCACTAAATATAGACCTTAAATATAGAGGGTCTACACACCAGATAAGTAATAGGGCATATATACAAAATAGGCTGAAAACAATGCTGGACTGTGATACGCCTGGAATAATCCAACTGTGCAGAAACTAGCACAGTAACCGGGAAGTTTTAGGAGATTCTGCACCCAGCATACGGTATAATAGTATTTCCTCTTTTTACAGTCATAAGTCACAACAATATTGCAACAACTTCCTTGTTTGTAAAACAAATGCCTATCATGCGCACTTTATTAGATCTGAAGGCAGAAAAACCAGGTCGTCACAACAGTTATCGTAATCTTAAACTTCAAATTTCAAAAGCGCTACTCGAAAGTTAAACGCAGGGCACCTGCTCATTCACGAGCATTGCGTCGTTTAAGGGCGGTTGCCCTGAGATGTCAGAGAGAGGAGGCAGGGACCAGGGAGAGAAGGCAGAGACCAGAGAGAGAAAGCATAGACCAGAGAGAGAGACAGACAGACATACAGACAGAGACAGAGACAGAGAGACAGAGAAAATAGACAGAGAGACAGAGAGACAGAGAGACAGAGAGACAGAGAGAAAGAGGACGGTAGAGAGGGAGAGAGAGACAGACAGGCAGACAGAAAAAGAGAGAAGAAGCATAGACCAGAGAGAGAGACAGAGACAGAGACAGAGACAGAGACAGAGACAGAGACAGAGAAGACCGTGCTACAAACACCATGTCATGCACACAAACTGCGCAAATGTTCACAACATTAATATTGTCAATGAAATTCATATTATAAAGTTGTAGAGCAAGTCAAGTTTAGATTAAGTACAATCGAACACTTAATATCAGACTCTCGATAATAATTATTAATTGATTCTCTGCCATAAGTATCAATTAAGCACTGTCGGGTTGTTGTACTCAAGTCCAACTCAAAGTGCAATTCGGACAGCAAACAATAGCTGGCGAACGCCTATATTTACACCATTTTACTGCACTTGTATGGAGATGCCTTCTTGGCTGTGCTCCATCCTACTTGTCTGATCTTAGTCGACCTGTCTCTGACCTCGCAGCTCGTAGATCTCTGCGTTCTTCAGAAAGGGGGGAGCTTTTGGTCCCGCGAGCTCACACTTCTATTAGACAGCGTCGAGCCTTTTCGATTGTGGGTCCCTCCATCTGGAATGGCCTCCCACTAGACTTGCGATTGATGCCTCGGCTAGATTCGCCTGCCTTTTATAAGTATCTCAAATCACACTTTTATAGCCGTGGCTGGGCTCGGAGCGCCTCTGAGTAAGTCTCTTGAAGAGGCACTATATAAATTGTCGGAATGAATGAATGAATGAATTTACTTCGATAAAAATTTTACACCTTAAATTGTCATGCATCCTGACCACTTTTCTGAGAATTTCCAAAGAATTGGTTCCAATATTCATTATCAGTAGGTCTATTTGTAAACGGGATTGACGCTCTCCCACACAATCTAAAACGAAGCCAACGATTTCAGTCGAAAGTTGACCCCATGCACAGTCTAGTGGCTAGTTTTTTGGACTTTAAACTGAGACGTTGGGGTTAAAATATTCCCCAAACGCAGAAATTACGATTGCGATTCATTGTTGTGACAATTTGGTTAGATTTCTCGAGACTTGTTTCTTGATTTCGACTCTATTTGGATCTCCTAGCCAATTCCGCTATGATGAGAACACACTCACCGTTCACCTCGGTAGAAATATCAGACGGTTAGGGTGAGGACTGGCCACACACCTTTATATGCCGAGGCTAAGAAAATGAAATCGTTAACACATCATACCTATGGCTGCCTCAGAGGTAGCTTCGTAATCGTAATAGTAAGCTTCACATTTCTGAAGCAGTAGAGGGATAATCCCAATGTTGGGGCCACTCCACTCGACACAGAAGTTACTCCCAACCAAGGAAGGTCTGTAAGGAACTTCTGTAGCGCCAGAAGTGGCTCCAAACTGGGATTATCCCTTTACCAAAGCGCACTCTGCAGCTAAGCGCAGGGCACCAGCTTATTCACGAGCGCTGCGACTGCTCCTCATCTACCCGTGTAAAATGAGCACTGCGTCGGACATAACTGAAAACCGCTGCGTTGTTCTTCACAGTTGTTGTGTTTGTTAAATATTGTAGTCGTATGTGAGCTGCAGCCTTGGCATCTGGAAGGTCGGCCTCGTAACGTTGCCTTATGGGTTCGTCAACGCAGCTGTTTCGATGACAGGAGGACACATCTCCAAGTACATCGGAAGAATTCCTATTTTCATCGCGGGTAGGACTTGACACGAACCGATAGCTAAGGCAAGGGAAGGTAAAATAGCATAAGCTGAAGCTATATTAAGGTAAAGTACATTGTAATCTCAGAAAAGCTAAATTAAAGTGAATAAGTAAGGTTGTGTAAGCTATTGTATGCTAAGTTAGGGTTAGGTATGTTAAAACTAAGTAATGTAATTATATTCAAATCTATTAAGTGGAAATTAGGCTAAATTTAATAAATGAGGCAAAGTTGAGCCTAAGTTGTATTCATTCATTCATTTCAGATATTTATATAACGCCCCTTCAAGATTTCTACTCAGAGACGTTCCCGACTACAGCGCGGACACTGAATCGGAGTTTCACGCCGAAGCGCATGAAACTATTCGGTGTGGAGTGCCGCAGGGATCTATATTGGGGCCATTACTGTTCTTGATCTATATAAATGACTTACCTCAGATTGCTGATAAAACTGATTTCATACTATTTGCTGATGACAGCAATGTCTTTTTTACTGATAAATCAATAGATGTATTGCAGCAGAAAGTAAATAAGGAACTTGAAGTAATATCAAACTGGTTTAAAGCCAATAAACTTTCACTCAATCTGGACAAGACATGTTATATACTGTTCCGTGGTCACCGTAAACCAGCTCCCCAACAAGCAATGGAAATTATGATAGATAACAGGGAAATAGTGCAAACTGAATGCACCAAATTTCTTGGTGTTTATGTAGATCGGCATCTGCAATGGAATGAGCATATCACACATGTATCAAAGAAATTAGCAAAAAATATAAGTGTTCTATCACGAATTAAGCATTATCTGACTAAACCTGTTCTGCGACAGTTATACTACACGCTGTTTTTCCTTACTTAGGTAATATCTGCTGGGGCTCAAACTACTCCTCTAGATTAAAACGCCTTGAGACTCTCCATAAACGTGCCATACGTGTGACTTGCTTACTGGGATGGTCGATAGCACAAAATTAATATTTAAAGAGCACAATATTCTAAAATTGAATGATATTACAAAATATCAAATTGGACTATTCATGTACTGTTATCATTATAGGCTTCTTCCATCACTGTTTGATAAATATTTCCTTAAAGGTGTAGCTATCCATGGACATGATACTAGAGCATCCGTAAATATCGAACCCCAGGGGCACGAACCAGGACTAAGCAGTTCTCAATTAAATGCTCAGGTCCACCACTTTGGGATTCTCTTCCTCCAAATTTAATAAATATATTACACATGGCTCAATTTAAAAAAAGCTCAATTGAAACATTATCTGTTGAACACATAAAAAGAATATGACTCGATAGATTGTACCTGTAGTTAAGATTGTTTAAGATGTACAACTGTGAACATTATAATCTGTTTTGTTTTTGATTTGTTTGTTTGTTTTAAATCTTGTACTGCAATGGTTTTTTTTTTTTATTTAGTTGTTTGGCTATGATTTAGCCCTAACATTGTTATTTAAGTTGAGTTTTCTATAGGTATATGATCATAAAAATCGTCTTGCCATCAGTAAATGTAATGTGGAAAAGGGGCAGCCCTGCAATAGCGGATTATTTTATCCTTTAGGGCTGTCCTGTTGACAGCATCAGCAGATTAACTCTTTTTTTAAAAAATGACTGATTGTTAATTAATTGTGCTGTTGTTGATTCAATAAACGGCTGATTGATTGAATTGCGAGTCAGGACTTGCCCAGGTCCCTACACGACGGCTTGAGGTTGATTCGAACCCACAGCCCTCCGGCTGCAAGGCACAGAGCATACCCCTACACCACCGCGCCCCACAAATTGATCTAAATGTAACAAAAGAATTCCCAGATAGATTTTATAATGCCATAAAGTTTAAAAAACACGACACACAGTGGAGCGTGGCAGAGTTTCAACCAATTCAGGACAGCATAAGAGACTCTTTTATTCTATAATGTGGCTCAAGAGACTTTCTTTTGTAAAAAACCCCAGATTAGTTCATATCTTATTGCATTACTTATTATAATGCATTGAACTGTACTACAGATAAATCTTCGCGATAACTGTCTATTCTAATGACGTCAATCACACCGCTATCATAGCGCACAAAGCGTCAATATATGAAGCATGGTCGATATCTATTAAGTCAGCAAATACAGTAGTCAAGCTACGAAGGTTCAGCAAGATAAATACATACATATTTATTTATTTAATATATATATATATACATAGATATATGCAGTGGATCTAAAAATATATATGCATACAATTATGCATGCATACATATTATATGTATATGCATTTATTCATTCATTTCATATTTATATAGCGCCCTTCATTTCTACTCAGAGGCGCTACTACAGCGCGGACACTGAATCGGAGTTTCAAAATCGCATGAAATATATACTTGCCCAGGGTCCCTATGCGGCGGCTTGAGGTGGATAATTATACCGAACATACCTCTACACCACCGCGCCCACATACATACATATATATAAATATCTGAAATATATACATGCATATATAATTATGCAATACATACATTCATACATACATATATACATACATGCATACATACATAGATACATACATACATACATACATACATACAATACAATAGAATGTGGTAACAGTAACCCGTCAACTATATGTAATTCCGTATTGCTTTGTCTTAGGTATGTGCATGGATCTGTGCACTCAGTTTACTCTGATGTTTTGGTCTCCGAATCCGTCTGAAGAGTACGTGCTCTACATCTTGGCCGGAATGTGGGGCTTCTCAGACGGGATCTGGCAGACGCAGATCAACAGTAGGCGCTATATCATCAACTCACTCATCTCATTAGTCATCGCTATATGTCGTCTAAATAATTAGTCATCATCTATCAGCATCAGCAACATTGTTCGGCACGGTGGCCGACTGGTTAGAGCGGTTGACCTGCAACGCCGAGAGTACGGGTTCGATCCTCGTCCGGGGCGGTTACTTTGTAGGGACGGTGAGTAAGTCCTTCGCGCACAATTGCTCTGTGCATATAATTGCATCTGCGCCGCCGAGGTGTGTGCACTTCTGAGCTTTGAACCACCTTTGGAAGAAGGGCGATATCAAATGCAGTTGTATCGATATTGTATTGTCAACCGAAGCATTAGAATACCCAGTGATAATGAGTACACTGACTGTACACTGTCGGTGAGAAAATGAGACGGCGAAGGAGAGGACTGGTCAATAGCCCTCATATGCCGAGGTTAAGAAAATGAAGTTGCTAACACTTCATACCCATGATTGCCTCAGGGCTCGCTTACTCTTGTTCCTGTCTTTGTGCTTTTTCTTGCTCTTGTTCTTGTTCTTCTGTTCTTCTTGTACTTGTTCTTCTTGTTCTTTTTCTTCTTGTTCTTTTTGTTCTTGTTGTTCTTCTTGTTCTTGTTCTTGTTCTTCTTGTTCTTCTTCTTCTTGTTCTTGTTCTTCTTGTTGTTCTTCGCATTCTTGTTCTTCTTGTTCTTGTTCTTCTTTGTTCTTCTTGTTCTTGTTCTTCTTGTTCTTGTTCTTCTTTGTTCTTGTTCTTCTTCGCATTCTTCATTCTTCTTCTTCTTTGCATTCGCATTCTTCTTCGCATTAGCATTCTTCTTCTTCTTCGCATTCGCATTCTTCGCATTCTTCGCATTCTTTGCTTCTTCTTCTTCGCATTCTTCTTCTTCTTCTTCGCATTCTTCTCTTCGCATTCTTCTTCTTATTTTCGCATTCTTCTTCGCATTCTTCTTTCATTCATTCTTCGTCATTTATTTATTCATTCATTCAATTCATTCATTCATTCATTCATTCATTCATTCATTCATTGATGTGCTTTATGCGTTTTTTAGCTGTCTATGGAGTCCTATTCTCGAAAGAGTCTGAGGCAGCTTTCTCCAACTACCGTATGTGGGAGTCTCTTGGGTTCATCATTGCCTTCGCCTACAGCGCATACCTGTGTACGAGCGTCAAACTCTACATCCTGATGAGTATGTTAATTATCGGGATGATCGGATACTTGATCGTCGAGTGGATGGAAAGAAAGAAAGGCACAGTTGATTTAGCGTAAGTCTCGACCTTCATAGTGCATCAGAATGTAAAGATTAATTCATCGAAGAGATTAATTCATTCGGAGTTAATTATCGTAAGAGAATAATTCGTGTTCATACTGAAAGGAAAATTCTAGGTCTATTTATTTGCTCATGCAAGGATCACTCAGTTCACATTACGGAGATGTCTATTTGTAAGCCACCCAATAGATTATTCTAAGATACATTACGGAGATAGGTTCATTTTTAGCCATAGAGAGATTACTTCAAGCTATATTGTAGCCATCCAAAGAGATTAAATATTTGAAGATACATTCGTAATCGTAATCTAGACATTTCTAAAGCGCTACTCTAAGGCTAAGCGCAGGGCACCAGCTTATTCACGAGCGCTACGTTCTATTATCAGAGGAGTTGTCCACAGATCGATGTCCAGTGGAAGTCCTAGTCCCGTTGCCAGAGAGATACATTGTGAAGAAAAGTCTTGGTACCTATGTAAAGAGATTAATTTAACTGTTGATAGTCCACGTATAACTGCAGGCGGATCGAAAATTAAACTCGGAGCTAAAGGCATGTAAAGAAACCCTTTCAAACTGAGAAGGAAAGATCAGACCACCACTAAAAGCTATAGCACCCTATGTAACCGCGATCAGTCCCATTAGTTGAGCAATCATGCACACAACTGACGTTGTTAAGAAACATAGAATTAGCTTGCCGTAGAGGTATCGATCTTCAAAAACAACTTAAGACATATTTATGTACGTGCGCTGTAAATAACTATTTTAAGAAATAGTCATCTTCTAACACCTATAGAACAACTTACAGCAGCAAATCCGCGACTACCTTGTCAACATTTCTATGGGTATTAAATTGGACCAACATCGACTTTACAGGGTCCCATATGAGAATATGTAGAATATTTAAGTCATACCCTGCAGTTAGTTGACTGTGAGGCGCCCTTGTAACGGTATGGCTGTGTTACGGCACCATGTAAAGTGTCATTATTATTATGGGTTCTATGTGGTCTCAATTCCTGCTTACTTGCATGCTTCTGGACGTAAATTCACCTGTATTTCACTACCCAACGATTCATACATCACATCGGTCGAGACCTACTGTAACAGAGCTGGTTCCAAACAGACCACAAAATAACTGAAAGCCCACGCACGTGCATCCGTTATCTTGAGTCCATCTGTCCTATTGTGTCCGCACTTCATTGTTCATCGATCAACTCTAATGACAATGCTAAATTGTCATCATCAGACAATTAAAATTACGATGGTTTATTCTGCGTTCTATTTCAGTGATGCCGCCGTCGAAATGAAAAAAGCCGAATCGAAAGAAAAAGTGTCAGCGACAACATCGAAAATGGATCTCATAGAAAGTGAACACTTTTGAAACCTGCGCTATATAAAATCTGTCTGCACTATCATGGCCGAAGCTCTTAATCTGAGACGGTGGTATACTAAACGTATTTAAAAAAAATATATAGCCTATAGGACAGGACCTGGTGTAGCAATAGCGTAGGCGCCGACTGTTGTTCTTGTCTCTGGGTGCATTGGTTCTACCCAGGGAAACATTATTATATTCTACATTGCCGTAGTAGAGTTTCAGCGCATTTTTGGCGAAAGCAAATTGTCTTCATTTCAAGGGTTACGTGGCAAGAAAAAGTATTTGAAACTCACGTAACGGCGACTGACACAGTTATGCAACCTTACTGCTTGCATGCTCCGAAATGTGTGTATGTAGCCTGTCTTCTATACTGTAGATAGGACATTTGTAATTTTATTGTCTAGTAGGTCAGAATTCTTCTGGGTGCGACGCACCCACTGAAATTTCTCTCTGGGTGCATTCGCACCCAAGGCTCCCAGAGATTCGGCGCCTATGAGCTATATTGTAAATAAAAGGATAATAGTCTATCAACAGAAACCAGATAAACCTGGGCATCTTTATCCGATCACCGTGTAAATAGATATACCGTGAGCACAGCTTATGACAATCATGAGAACATTAAATGGCGTGGAAATCATTCAAATGGGCAGCGGTGGTGAAGGATCTCGAGCGATCAATTCGCAGAAAAATCAGCAGGATCCAGGTCATACGATAGCTATAAAAAACGTGTGTACATTGACTTTTACGTTAGTTGAGCTCCTTATCTGACAGCCAGTTACCCGTCAATGGAGCAATCAGGGCTCGATCGCTGTAGACTGAAAGAAAGCGGCTGTTTGGTGTAACACATAATATGTTGTTTTGGTTAACTTTTATGGCTTTCAAATTTTTTCATTCCATTAAATTGTCTTGTTGCATGATGTTTTTGATACTTCAGTTGTTACTAAGGCTAACTGTTGATAAACATGGAGGCATTGATGCAAATTATCCAAAAGTGAATTATTCCACGCGGTTAACTCTACGAGTATAACAGAAGTGGACTCGATGCTATAATTATTATATCCGGGGCTAAACGAACCTTGGGGAAGAAATGACTTTAAGCCCAAAAATAACGAATGTTTAAAAAAGAAAAATATTAAATAAAATAATTTCTATAAATAGAGCTATACGTAAGTAAGTAAGTGTGTTCTTTATTAAACGCTGGAAAATGCACTGCGCTGTACATACACAGCTATACAAAGTTATCAAATAGCAGCAGAAAAGCTAGTAAATAATGATTAAACTAAAAGCATTGTGGCCTAGCTGTACAGCATCCTAGCCAGGAAACTGCGCCTGATGAAGGAATCAAATCTAAAAAGAACACGGTTATGTGAGCGTGGGCGCAGATCGTGACCAGTATATAGAACAAGGGGTACTGTAGGTATTGGAGGGTATGTCCAGGATTATTTATTTCAGATAATAATAGTCGTAGAACCAATTGCTGAGCTGCAGTTGTTTGTTGCTGTCGTTTCCCGTCGATTAGTTGAAGACGCTTGAGTAGTCCTGAGTACCAAATGACCCATTACAGATAATTTTTATGTCGATAATGGCTAAGATAGATGCAAACTTCTGAATCCGTCCAGAATGTTTGCAAGTCTGAATCTGAATAAAAACAAACATTTTAGACTTACTATAGATTTCAGCAGGGAGATCGTCATGATTATCTTCTATGATGCCATTTGATCTAAATATGGAAGGTCGCAAAATGACGACACGATGTAATTAATACTCTAAAGGACCTTAAAGCCTACAAATTGTAAGTGGCGAATATGATCTTTCAGCCTATAAATTACAAGATAACCCTACACTGCCGTGCTAAGGAAGAAGACAGTAACTCAATTTTTTGCGGTTTTGAGTTAGCACTGGTTTCGACATCTAGACAACATGTTCTATCATATATAAAATCAAGGAAACAGTATCTGCCCGGTAACATGGCAAAAAATAGGAAAGAAATTCACAGTATCTCATCTGAGGATCATCATTCTAAGCAAAAAAACAGTAACTCAAGTTACTGTGTTGTTGCTTAGTAGGCCTATATGGAATTATTACGCATGACTGTGTAGTTGTCTTTTTTAGCAGTGAGCAAACAGTAACTCACTGGACAGTATGATAATGATTATATCCTTTTCGTTACTGCTGCCCATGGCAACCGCCGTACTACGTAATTAGTACGTATGTATAATTATATATATGTATATATTTATATATATATATGTATATATATGTACATATATACATATATATATATATATATACATATATACATATATATACATATATATACATATATATACATACACACATATATGTGTGTATATATATATATATATATAAATATATACATATATATACATATCTAAATATGTACATATATACATATATATATATATATAAATATATACATATATACATAAATATATATACATATATGTGTATATATATGTATATAATATATATGTACATAGATGTATGTGTATATGTACATGTATATATATATATATATATATATATATATATATGAATATACGTATATATATTATGTACTTATGTGTATTTATATATGTGCGTGTATGAATATGTGTATATATATGTACCTATGTGTATATATGCGTGTATGTACATTTATATGTATATGTGTATGTGTAGGCCTATATATGTATGTGTATGTGTATATATTCATGCATAGGTACGTGTAAGTATATATATGTATATAACCCTGAAGCATAGGCTACTTAATATTGAGCATAGCTTAAATTTGACAGATTTTGCCTAATTTTTTATTTTAGTTTTTACTATGTGAAACACATACAACTTTGATTCCTAAATATTTACAACTCCGTTACTTAATAAATACGCAATACAATATACCGCCACTATTTATAATTAGTGATTAATTAGTATTAAGTGTGCATTAAATTATTACACAGCAACCTAAATTATTTTGACGACAAATTATCTACATGTACCATTAAATAAATTCATTTTAATAGAAAAATAATGTAACGGAGTTGTAGTAACGGAGTTGCAAAATATTAATAATTAAGTCTCCATGCTCACCGGACGAGTTAAGATACAAAAATAGTTAGTTTATAGTGGCCAGGCTAGGCTGTCAGTTTCAATATTATTTTTGAAGGAAAAAATTATATATATATATATATATATATATGCAAAGTGCAATAAATACAGTCACGGAGTTGTAGGCCTAAATCTTTTTTATACTATTACATTACCGGATAAATTTCCGAAAAATTGTCAACATAAGCAAACGTCCATATTGATTTCTTGTTGGTAAAATCAATGCAGACATGCTTCCTGCTATCGAAGATTATGTAAAAAAATAAAAAAATTATAACGTTGAGTATATAACAAAAATCAGAAAATTATAACGCTGTAAAGTCTTATTAATAATACACTCTGAGTCCCATAATTAGCATAGTATTTCTAGTTACTGCTTTCATGCTTAGCAGCAAACCGATTTCAAATAATTATATACTAAGCAAAAACACAGTATCTCATTTTTATATCATTTTTACGCAAATATAACAAAAAATAACTTTAGATAAAAATTTAACTCATTTAAATATAACTGTATGCAAAAATTCAGAAACATTGTAATTTAATTTCTGGTTGAATTAAACAGATTTCTTCTTTTCCTTTTTACTCAGATTCGTCTTTTTTGAGTTACTGTCTTCTTGCTTTTTACGGCAGTACAAGATACACAAAAATAGCCTACACGCATGTTGATCTTAATTTCAGAGTAGTTCAGGCGAGACAATTTCAGATAAATTGGTCTACATAAATTAAACATTTGATTGTAATCCTGGGAACTCAGTCATTATTAAACAAAGCTTCAAAATTATGAGCATTTATTAAGACTGACTGGAGTCGATTATGTGGTACAGATAATCATAGCAGCTGAAACATTGATCGACGTATAGCGAATACACTAATTTTCATGTGGACAATGTCAGCACGGAACCACAATCTGTGCAGTAGACTTCCCAGTACACTAAGGTTTGGTCGTTATTGTTGGATGACCAACAGGCCGGCTACTCTTCTTGTGCAGAGTGGATGTGATGATGACTATCCATAAGTAGAACGTTCTACTGACAGTCCAGTGAGTGTCAATTTACCGTTTTCGTTATGTATAGAGACATTATCATGGAGCACACGGTCTTAGTCGATTTCCGGTTTATGTGAGATTATATATTTGAGAATCGCAATCCGTTAGAGATGCATGTTCAAAATCCAATTGGCCAGGAAACAAGAGAATAAGGATACTGTGAGCGTATAAGCGTATACGTTCTCACACTGTGACAATTGCAAGATAGTATACCTATAGCTCCCCGACACACTCTTCCATTGCCGAAAGGTTTCTTCAATTCTGACAAGATCTCGAGTGTTAGACTTTAGTTTTCCAAAGTTGCTACCTCTGATACCCTATCATACTCCTAAATCTCCTGTAACGGTTTTCAAGCGATTTCAACCAACAACACTGAGTTAGATTCGTAATTTTGTTTCTTCATATCCCGTCAGAGCAATAAATAATATTACTATGAAATGTCGACCCTGGAAACGAGTCTTATCAGGGTTGGCAACACTACTGACACCGAATACATATGGGTCGTATTATACGTGTGCGTAAGAATTCCCCTAGCGGTGACTGTCCAGCTAGATGGGCATGGTTTGTTTCTTTTAATGACCTTTGTTTCTAAATTAATTATATCACTAGTTAGGAAGCACCCTGAAAAGTTACTGTAGAAATTTCCGTTACATGCATACACATAGAAGATTAGAAAATTATACTTACTTCTTCGCCGCACTGATATTGTACACTGAAGGTGAAGTTAACCGGCAGAACGACCAACTAGAAATAGAATCCAAACATTAACACATTCGCATCACTTAACTAGCCATAACTATTTTTAGATATTTATAGCAGTTGCAATGCTTGTGTACTGCATGTATATATGCGATTCAATGTGATGAGCGCCTCCTTGCGGCAGGAATCCGGAATGATATCCGCAGTAATGAGCAGAAGTTAACTAAAAAGTTGCAAACTTTTATTTAAACTACCATTTTATAGTTAGGGCAGAAGTTTGACTAAAAAATAGTTTAGGTAAAACCAAAGTTTAACTAATATTTTTTAGTTATTAACTAAAACGTTTAACTGACAAAATCAGCATCTACGCGACTATCTTCCACAATGATTGTCATGAGTAGGCCTAACTGGTTTTATTACTGAAGTCAAGTGAACTGCATTGCACGATGCATCATCATTTGCATTAGCAACTTTCTTCGTGATTTTCTGGTAGGACTGTACTAGGATTATTATATCAGTCTAGTTGGCCTACACATTAGGCTACATAGTTTGAAAGTGAAATTTATTGTCATTGACGCTCTGCATTATTAGGCCTAACAGTTCACTTAACCTCTTTCATTGTGAAAACTTTTGTGAAAAAAGTTTGGTAAAACGTTGTAGAAGGTTTAACTAAATATTTTTAGTTTATTTAACTTATTTAAAAAATCAGTTGCCAACTTTTAGTTAAACTTTTTATTTTAGTTGAAAAATAGTTATAGTTTAACTAACTAAAAAATTAGTTAGTGCCTATCGCTGGATATCCATGTTATGCGTTATCTAAATATGGTTATTAATTGTTATATCACAATTAGTTAAGTGACCTAGTTAAGTGTTGTTAGTTAAGCCAGTTATTCTCATTTTTTCTGACAATGCTATTTGTGTAGACTATACTCAACTGTCATCCCTCTGCTAACATGGTACACGGGTATCCCTAACTTAGCGGGACTTCGGTCCCTTCTGGGAACCCGATTGTTTCCCTCAAACGTTGATAAGATAATCGTGTGATCTGTCTGTTTTAATTTCTAAACTTGTGATCGTTGATTGTGATTATTCTGGATCACTACTTGTAAACTGTTCTATGGAAACAATAAAAGGATTGATTGATTCGTTAACTTTTCCCACGTGTTGTTAAACGCCATTAGGCCTATCACCATCGACCACGACCGCGAACTTCGCGCTGCCTACTTAAGATGACAGACATTTCACCCCGTGCCTTGTATTTATTTATACTGAATAGTTACTAACGGCATTATCGTATTGTAGGCTCTATCTCTGTTTTACATAGCCTACCAGTACATTTAGCCAATTTCACACAGTACATGTGAATTTCTGTTATGTGCATAAGTCGGTTAAATTAGGTTTAAGGTAGTCCCGGGGCTATGCACTTCAGCGGCGTCGACTGTACTGAAAAGGCGCTATAGTAGTTGTCCACATACATACATACCAGCGTGAGCGGCGAGTTAGATCTTATTCTTAATTCAAAATCAGAGACTCATGCAAACAAAAAAGACACGACCGAAGAAAATTAAACTTGTCACAAAATATTACTTTCCTTTCTTTTCTCATTATTCCTGTGATCTTAAAAAGCGCACCCTTTTCTGGCATACTGAAGCAAAGTATATTAGCTCATCATGCGTTTTGAGGCAAGAATTATTAAACATTTCCATATGACTAGCCTTTGTTGCTTTCATCTTGACAGGACGTGGTATGGATATGAACGATCTTGCTAAGTTAAGTGCAAATAAGCATGTGTGATATATGATATCCACCACGATTCTAAGAGGCTCGTACGACGCGCTATACAAGTGTTCTGTTACATTACATTACATTACATTCAGACCCTCTATGCAAACGGATGTAATGTAATGTAATTAAACATTAATTTTATGTAGCGATCCTTAAAGATATCTGCGCTAGCCTATAATTATAATGATGTTAGGCTTAAACGTCATCACTATAATCTGGAGTGAATTAAGATATACATAATTTTATAGCTCTATATATTTTTTAATACCATGTAGAAGCAGATACACTCTTGCTATCAGTTATCGCTTCTGTCCTACTCCATTGACCATTGTTCAGTCAATTTAGCATCAATTGAGTATAGATCATTACCGATAGTGAGCTTCCACCAAATATGCGTTTCGATTGACATCCCTCAGGTCCCAGTGTGTTTGCAACAATGTCGAATATCGCATCCACGCGAACCTGCATACACAGAACAGCAAGAGCGACGGCTAGACAGGCAACCTTCATGATGATGAACCTTCTCGAGCAACGTCCTCTCCCAGAGTTAGATCTTAAGACGACTGACTGCATGCCTTTACTCCGTGTGTTTGCATAAATGAAATTGTATTGATTGCAAATTAAGGAACCAGCGTACATGTATAGGCTACCAAATAATTCCTGACGTTTTTATATTCTACGTATTTGTCGATATCTCTAATCTGCCCTATATATAGCGTGTAGAGAAAGCGTAGCAATATTGCAAGGCTGCCTCGTTCTGCTCTTTACGACTTTATAATGTAGTAATATACTCTAGGCCTTTCTCAAGTAGTTGAGCAATACTGGTAGACTGTCGTTAGGAACAAAACTCATTCAAGCAAGAATCTACATGCAATCATGTGTGCATATACTTACTTGCCTATGAATGTATGCATTAGATGTATATATACTCATATAATCATAAGCCTCTGTGTGTTGTGCTTTGAACAGATCTTACACGATTCAATAGACTTCAAGCTCCGTGATTTTTGAAGCACTTAAAACGACCATTTCGAAGCCGATGCAACATTCTGTAGAGTTGGCAAAATTCTGTATTTTATGCTTGACAACTCACGCGCAGATGTCTGCTGAAGTAGGCTAATTGCCTGGCGTGAATCACTTGAAATAAATATCAAATGCATCTTATTGTATTGTATTGTATTGTATTAGGGCAGGAAACGCATGTTGAAAATACAGGTTGCGCAGAATCAAATCGAATGGTAACCTTCGTTCGGCTATTACCGTATATTTCTTAGAAATTGAGTTTCAAAGCGGTCGTGTTTTTGAAGCACATTAAAGGACAATTTCAAAGCCGATGCTGCGTTCTGTAGGGTAGGCCAACTTTTGCATTTAAGCTTGAAAATTCACGCGCAGATATCTGCTGAAGCAGTTGCCTGGCGTGAATCACTTTAAATAAATATCGCTGAGGCGTGGCAGAGGGATACGCAGCGAGGTGGCTGCCAATAGCTTCTAGATGTTCAGATGATATTTAAATCGATATCTAGGTTTCTCAGAATCCATACTACCTCTGCATAGGACATTTGCTTTATTAAATTCGCACACGTTTTGTATGGATTTTACTGGTGTATGACGCAGATGTACTTTTTATACACTAAGCCAAATTTTTCAAAATCCACCGACCAAGGTGTATCCAGGTGATGGGATCCACGTGGACCCTATGAGGATCAAATACGTGACTATGCGTCTCATATGGAGCTCAATGAGCTCAGCTTATAATTATATTATGGGCATGCTGGAAGAGATGGCAGATAAAATAGAACTGGTGCACCAGCTGTTGATATGCATTTCTTGCCCACCTTCTTGATAAAAATCACAGAACCGCCTTTTGTTGATGGGATTCTTTAGTACCGATAATGGATTGAATGATCTCCCACGTGGAACTCTTTGGTACCGGTAATGGACTGAATGATCTCCCATATGGGACTATTTAGTACCAATGATGGACTGAATGGTTTCCCATGTGGAACTCTTTGGTACCGGTAATGGACTGAATGATCTCCCATATGGGACTATTTAGTACCAATGATGGACTGAATAGTTTCCCATGTGGAACTCTTTGGTACCGGTAATGGACTGAATGATCTCCCATATGGGACTATTTAGTACCAATGATAGACTGAATGGTTTCCCATGTGGAACTCTTTGGTACCGGTAATGGACTGAATGATCTCCCATATGGGACTATTTAGTACCAATGATGGACTGAATGGTTTCCCATGTGGAACTCTTTGGTACCGGTAATGGACTGAATGATCTCCCATATGGGACTATTTAGTACCAATGATGGACTGAATGGTTTCCCATGTGGAACTCTTTGGTACCGGTAATGGACTGAATGATCTCCCATATGGAACTATTTAGTACCAAAGATGGACTGAATGGTTTCTTGGTTATGTCTGTAAACTATTTAATCCACTATTCAGATTCCTTATGATGGTAGATAAAAGATCTCATTCGCTGGTGTAGAACCCATCCCCGACAATGAGATCCGGCTCTTGTCACTAACCCGTCAGCAATCGTTAGTGAATGCCTTCAAAATATATTCAAATTATGTACTAAAGGCTTTGCCAACTTTACACGACTATGAAAGGCCGTTGCTCACGTTGTTCCCTAAAAACTCCGTCTCACATTATTGCTTTTCCTAATGACTTTCCAGATCGTAATCGCAGTTACAGATTTCATTATAGGACCTCTTCAGTGAAACTCCTCACATGTTCGATATGAATGAATGAATGAGCATGTCCATGGATCCATGGGTCCATCCATTGTTATTCTCTTCCACAAACTTTCAGTTAAACCCCTAATTTGGCGAACTAGGCTTTAATTTTTCGTTACAGAGGTGAATGGTCGAAAACCTCAGCTACCATATTTTCAAATGGAGGTCATGGACTTTCGAGATCTGTTTCAGGGCCATAATTATTAGGGTTCGTCCCACGGTTTTGTATCTGCAGCACAGCTGCTTACGGAATCGATAGCTCCATATATGTTTGTATGTACGAATGTAGATACGTACTAGAGTATAATGTATACATGTATATTCATGTATATATATATATATATAGATAGAAATATATGCATGTCTGTGTGCACATCACTATGTACGTGGGTGACCATTCATTGATGGAGATGTAGGCTTATGGATAGATTGCTTGCTGGATGGAGGAATGGACGGATGAATGAATGAAGGATAGTAGCCTTCCTCGATTTTCCTACATTTCAGCCTATATGGCTCCCGATCACCTCACGTATCCATTATAAGATCCGACTGGTCTCCAAATCTCAACTTAGCCTTGCACCATAATATCTCTCGGACTTTATGCGTAAGCCTCTCTCTGCAACATCTACTCGCCCTTTGCGCTCTACTGACCGTCTGGATCTTTTTGTCCCTCGTGTTAGGTCTGCCTTGGCTCAATGCCGGGCATTTGTTGTGACAGGTCCCGACACTTTGAATGGCCTCCCCTCTTCTATACGGGCTAAGCTCATGTCTGGGATTTTACACGCTCAATCTCGCTTTCTTAAGGCGTTTCTTTCCGCCGGGTCTTCCGCGCTGCTGCTGCTGCTGCTGCTGCTGCTGCTGCTGCTGCTGCTGCTGCTACTACCACTACTACCACTACTACCACCACTACCACTACTACTACTACTACTACTACTACTACTACTACTACTACTACTACTACTACTACTACTACTACTACTACTACTACTACTACTACTACTACTACTACTACTACTACTACTACTACTACTACTACTACTACTACCACCACTACCACTACTACTACTACTACTACTACTACTACTACTACTACTACTACTACTACTACTACTACTACTACTACTACTACTACTACTACTACTACTACTACTACTACTACTACTACTACTACTACTACTACCACTACTACTACTACTACTACTACTACTACTACTACTACTACTACTACTACTACTACTACTACTACTACTACTACTACTACTACTACTACTACTACTACTACTAATAATAATAATAATAATAATAATAATAATAATAATAATAATAATAATAATAATAATAATAATAATAATAATAATAATAATAATAATAATAATAATAGCAATAGTTTCATTCTGGATCCAACGGTTCGATGAAAAGCATCAAAGGTTGACCTTTTGTTGCTAATGAGCCTTCTTTACTAATTCGTGATTTTTTTAAATAACATTAATTTTATAAAACGGGCAGTTTGGCAGTGTTAGTGCTGAACTGTACAACGTTTCAGGAAGGTTGATTTGTTTCAGTTTTACACAACGCTCTTGTGAGATACATAGAAGGCGTTATATTGTCTTAATACATACATGCATAAATAACTTGCTAAATCTAAAACGTTTCTTTCAAATGTACGCAACAGCTATTTCAAATATGGAGAATTATTGTCTATCTGTTTAAAAGTTGCTGCTGACTAACTTAAATTCATGAAACTTGCGTTGCGATGCAAGACTGAGTATCTGTTTTCCGAACAGTCCTTGACTGCATGCTTGCATTGGCTTTGCAACAAAAGAGATAAAGCCTACATTTGTGCAACCAAAATTTCAACGCGAAAGAATTTAATCGAAATTGTATCGTCCAAGAAGCCTTCAATAGTTGAAGAGAACAATGGTTTTAGAATCAAGTCAAACGAAGCATTTTAGCAAACATTTGGCAGTAGACGTTTCTTTCATTCGTAGTACTGTTTCGTTGGACGACTTGGCAAGACAGACTCAGATTAGTGGAGGCGGAGAAACGCCATACGTTCCACAAGGAGCCGGAACGTCGGATCTCCAGTTGCAGAGTTGTAGGGCGTAGTGAAAGACTAGATCTGTTTGAAAAATATGTAATGTCAAAAGTGATGAGAATATATACATGTATATGTTACAGGGAATGTGTTTAATCAGGCAATGTGTATATACCCTAAAATTTTAAAGATATATGCATATTCCCTGATTCACTCGGGGAATGTATACATTCCCTGAAAAAAAATCAGGGTATAATTTGGATCAATTGAAGAAGACGAACGAAAGTATTGCACAACAGTTCATCATCTTTCTATGCAAGCGTCAAGAGTTCCACATCACAAACTTCAGACCCAAGGGACCAGATAAGATGATCGAAATAATATATAATTCTAATTATTACGCCGCTCATAGGTAATTAAGAATTATTGGTATTAATGTATTGAACTATTTGTTATAACTTAATATAATTTCAAAATCTATCATTATGTCTGATGTTTATAGAGTAGAAAACTTATACAATTGACTGAAGTTATTCCCTTCATTCTCAATAATATTGACGAGGCAAATTGCCTATCGGAAGATATATGGCCACATGATTGATAGTTATAATAAATATAATTTTAATTATGATTATGATGACAATAATGATGCTGATGATGATGAAGAAGAAGAAGAAGAAGATGATGATGATGATAATGATGATGATAATAATAATGATGATCAAAATAATAATAATAATAATAATAATAATAATAATAATAATAATAATAATAATAATAATAATAATAATAATAATAAATATAATAATAGTAGCTGCAGCAGCAGCAGTAGTAGCAGCAGCAGTAGTAGTAGTAGTTGTTGTATTAGTGCCTATAATACTTCAGCGCTTGAGTGAAGTTATTCTCAATAGCAACTGCTCAGTTCTAGAATTTTACGCATAGCTGCAATTCCAAATCCTGCTTCTAATCTGCATAACGAAAGCAATAATATCTCAAGTAGCGCCGAACCTTCTCGATTGTTGGGCCATGGACCTGGAATGGGCTCCCACTGGAGCTGCGCTTGATGCCTCGCAGCAATATGCCTGCTTTCTGCCGCCTCCTCAAGTCTTCTCTATTTAGCCGTGGCTGTGCTGGGAGCGCCTCTGAGTAGGTTCCTCGAAGGGGCGCTATATAAATTATCGGAATGAATGAATGAATGACAAATGACTAATTAAACAATGCTAGTAATGCAAGTAATAACGACAGAAGTACCTGTGCTATTTGGGGGGTTACAAGAGTTAGCGCCGAGGTTGACTCCGTTTGAACACGTGAAAAAGTATTCGCACTCCTGTCCGGGCGTCATGTCAGGATACTTCCCGTTAGGGAATACGGTACCATTAGGAAGTCTACAGTTGCGGTTTTTGCCACACGGCGGTGGTGTATTTTCCATCCTTTACGAACATGTAACACTCATGTAATTCGTACTCATAGCAGTGTAGCATAGTATAATGTAACATATGATAATGTTGTATAATATAATTTAATGCCTTTAATGCATCGTAATTTAATGCTGCCAATCACTCTTGACTAGAAAATCTTTTGTCATAATTTTTATGCATTATTCTGATGCCAAAACGTATTGCCGCAATAAGCAAAAATATAAAATTGTTCTATTTACATATCGATAAAATTAATTCTCTCATCTAACAACAATCGGAATGTTGTTCCCTAATTTCATCGTAGTTTATCTTAGTTTAGAGCTTAATTGAATTGACATACAAGTCACAGCCTCCGATAAGTTCGTTGTATGCGTAGTCCGGCAGAAGGCAGTCGACGATTTCTCCAACTCCATCTGTACACAGGGTGTAGGAGTGGCATCCGGCACAACAGGGGCCATCGGGAAGTCCGGTGCAGTCCGACTGGGTGTCGATCCTAACCACTGAACAACAGAAAGAACAAAGATTTTACTAAATGACGACTTATGTCTTCGGAGATTCAGAAGGAAAAGTCAAGTTCAAATGATGTATACCCAGAAGCACTCTCCCTATATGCAGAATTAGCCCACTAACTTTGAGCATACTGATCGACCTCTGCCTCATTTCGACGCATATTTAGTTAAATAGTTAAGCTCTACAATTTTTGGTACCCTGTTGTAACCTGTTGCTACGTTTCCCATGTACATGGGTAACCCTGTTAGCGGGACCCTGGTCTTTTAAGGGTTTCTCACCCTTTGCTTTTTGTTGGCGATTCTATAATCTATTTGTGATGTTGTGTTGTTGCCTACTTGAAGGAATAAAATTGTTGGTTATGGTTATGGTTATGGTATGCTTAAGCTTTTGTATGCCAAAATGTGGAATGCAATTGGTTCCAATAAAGAATATTCCATTCTATATTCTGTGCAGCATACATTTGCTAACTGTCTTAAAACGCACTACTTTAGATTCGTTGGATAGTGATAGGCACAGCCACTTTGTGAGTTACTTCAAAGTGCGATATATTAGGCATCCTCACATATAGGCCTACATACATATTAACAATACTAAAGCTGTTATGGTTAGATCTAACTACAGGTTGAGTTATTCTTATAAGTCTTAATTTGATCAGTGCACGTGCATAATTTTATTTATGCATTTTTTGTAGACCTAAGTAAACTTTTGAATTAAGGTTACTATTTGTAATCTTAGAAGCTTAAATAATTTTGTTGGAAATTTAATGTCCAGCAGAATTTTAGTCTTATAAGGAGATTTAAAAAACTGTAAAGACGACACGAGTCTGATGGGTGAAGAAATTGGCTTGAAATTTGGGCATCCGTCACCAGGATTTATCATAAACTATCATTATCAATTTTAATATATACAGGATGTTCACCATAGTACAAGCGCATATTTTAGACAATTGATCACACTTCAGAGTGAGGCAGATACTTGAAAAGCATAGAAAACAACCGAAAGTCTTCATATACTTCAAACAAGCATTCGACAGAATATGGCGTGATGTAGTGTGGTTGTCCTAGCTACATCAATCATTAATCAATTAGTAGCCTATATTTTGTCTGTCATCAAATAACATTACACGTCATCAATCACTCCATTGCTTTGGTGTCCATGAAAATACTATAAGTCTCTTCAAACACAGGGTTGTCAAGGACGTTGTCAAGGACAATTTGTTGTAGAGGCGTGCAGTAAATGAGAGAGAATCCTACCGTATGCCACTTTACTTCCATGAAATCGCATTGCCTGATTTACACTGAATTTATTAGAAAATTAATGAATGCTGCTCATATAAAATATCACCTGCTAAAAAAAGAACTAAGACAACTTGGAAGATCATTTCGCCGAAGAAGCTTCTGACTCGATCGTCAACTGAAAACAAACGAATAATCTGGTTGCTTTACATGTAGGCTATGTATAAGAAAGGCTTCGCGGGAGAACTAGCAGCTGGGATAAAAAAAAGATGAATCGTAATTATATGATGATAGATAAAACTCTATTTATTCAAGGGCCTCTGCATGTTTAAGATAAACAGAGTTATAAATCAACTTTTTATTACCTAAGATAGATTTTAAAGTTGCACTAATTTTACGACGCAGATAGTCTACATTTATCGGCGACTTTTTAAATGATTTCAACCAATGTGATGTAATAAATCTTTCACATAGCGCATTTCAAGCAACTGCCATACAGCAAACAACAGATCTAGTCTTACTCTGGATAGAAAATGCTACCATATTAGGAAC
>JACEVL010000133.1:802500-862500 GCA_020284085.1 Aporrectodea caliginosa | reverse complement strand
ACATGCATGCTTTATTTCCACTGTTCATATATGTATTACATTGAAACTGTTTATTTAATTTTCTCTAAGAAGTAGCAACTGTTTGAACAAGTTATCAATAACCGGCGTCTTTTTGACCTTACAATGATGCTTGCAAAACTATAATGAGTCTATATACAATTAAGTGCAGATGAAGGAAGTGCAGCATTAAATTGTATAAATAATATCTTTACAGTTATCTATGTGTGGTCTACAAAACATAGAAGTTAGGCTATATGGGAGTTACTTCTCACTGGATCGATGCATCTACATAATACATTTGCCTTAAGTAGCAAGCAGATGTTGTTTTGTTGGAGCAATGGAGCATACATGCATGATGGAGTAGCGCAACTGTAATACATAATGAGTTCGGTCTAAGACTTGACAAAATTGCTACAATTTCTGACAATGGCTCCAATTTTGTAAAAGCATTCAAAGAGTTCAGTGTTGCTATCGTTCATTGCAGAGATACTATAGTGATGGTGATCAAGATAAGGAAACGATGCTTTAAAAACTGCTCTGGTCGTGGAGTCTCTGGTTCTAGTTTTCTTTTCAAAGTAATTGATTTTACAGATGTAATTTGAAATTACAAATTACATGAAAAATGTAATTCAATTACAAATTACAAATTACATTGATCCAGAGCAACAAATTACAAATTACCAATTACAATAATTGTAATTCAAATTACGTAATTTCAATTACAACAATTAAATTACTGCCCATCTCTGACTACTACTACTACTACTACTACTACTACTACTACTACTACTACTACTACTACTACTACTACTAATATTTCTATGTCATTGAGCACCATCTTCCAGCTGGAATAAGATGCTGAAATTTGTTCTCAATAATACTATTGACAGGTCTAACAAACTGAGAGGGTGCCTTGGTTTCTAGCTTGAATTTGGTCTTTACTACTACTACTACTACTACTACTACTACTACTACT
Organism: Aporrectodea caliginosa; assembly: GCA_020284085.1. Lineage (NCBI taxonomy): Eukaryota > Metazoa > Annelida > Clitellata > Crassiclitellata > Lumbricidae > Aporrectodea > Aporrectodea caliginosa. Next base: position 861,524 of record JACEVL010000133.1, on the reverse strand, counting down.
ACTACTACTACTACTACTACTACTACTACTACTACTACTACTACTACTACTACTACTACTACTACTACTACTACTACTACTACTACTACTACTACTACTACTACTACTAACCTATCTATTTAAAAGTTACTGCTGACTAACTTAGATTCATGAAACTTGCGTTGCGATGCAAAGACTGAGTATGAGATACAACGAGTAGGCCCCTATCTAGTTTAACGAACAGTCCTTGACTGCATGCTTGCATTGGCTTTGCAACAAAAAAGATACATTTGAGAAACCAAAAATTCAACTCGAAAGAATTTAATCGAAATTGTATCGTCCAAGAAGCCTTCAATAGTTGAAGAGAACAATGGTTTTAGAATCAAGTCAAACGAAGCATTTTAGCAAAGCAAACATTTGGCAGTAGACGTTTCTTTCATTCGTAGTACAGTTTCGTTGGACGACTTGGATAGACAGACTCAGATTAGTGGAGGCGGAGAAACTCCATACGTTCCACAAGGATACGGAACGTTGTATCTCCAGTTGCAGAGTTGTAGATCGTAGTGGAAGACTAGATCTGTTTTAAAAATATGTAATGTAAAAAGTGATGAGAATATAATACATTTATATATATATACACTGATAATTTGCAAGGAGAGAATTTGGCGATGATGTCCAGTTAAGCTAGAATAACCTAAGAGTTCCGATAAACTATTTAATTGATGCTGTGGTTGATGAAAGATCAAAGCATCACAACAGTGTGATACTTTTGCAACCTAGTCGCACTCGAATACTTTTACAATCATTGCAAATTATCACTTTCAATTAGACATCATTCTCTGGCAACCATTCACGGGGATGGGCAGTAATTGAAATTACTTGAAATTGCGCAATTTGTAATTTGTTATTTTATAATTCAATTACATTTCCCATGTATTTTTTAATTTGAAATTACATTTCATGTACCAAAGTAATTTGTAATTTGTAATTCAATTAAATTTTTCAAGGTAATTTACCCATCTCTGCCAATCAAGAAGTTATCACTTCTGAAATTTCATTATCAAAGAACTGTGTAATTACCAACATACGACCGTCGTTCTTCAGTTCTACTGTTATTCCATTCTATTCTATTCTCTTTACGGACTTATAAAGCGCCTCTCACAGAACAACCTAATCAGAGGCGCTTCCAGTGCGAAAGGCCCCTCGAAAAAAGAAAAGTCCTAAGAGAACGAGCAGAAATAGTAGTGCCCCCAGATAACATCACAGCTCGAGTTTTAGTAGGAAGCTCATTCCACAGCAAAGGGCCAAGAGCAAAGGCACGATGCAGTGCTGTGGCAGTCAGACGGATTTTGGTAGGCCCATAAGTAATGAGTGATAACTTACATGAACAATTGATTGGGCATTTGACTTATAATGCTAAGTGTGGATTAAAGTAGGCTATCTAGAATCGTGATATAGGCTAATCATCCCACTGCTCCCAGAGCAATTACTTCGAGCGATCAATTGATTATTAGGCCTAGTCATTAGGTATACTGGCGACGCCCTAAAGCACGACAATAGCATTAACAGTAATAATTAGTATATTAATTGGCAATTGCGATAATTATAATTATGATGATGATATAAATAATAATAATTTTAGCGAGCTACTTCTAAGTCGAAGTCCAAAAACAATCCAAGTTATCTTCGAAGTCTATCGACGGTAACATTTGGACCATTATTTTGAAGAGGACGAACGAAAGTATTGCACAACCGTTCATCATCTTTCTACGCAAGCGTCAAGAGTTCCACATCACCAACTTCAGACCCAAGGGATCAGATAAGATGATCGAAATAATATATAATTCTAATACGCGTGGTGCTTCTGCGGCGGAAAATGCCGCCACGCAACCCGCGAAAACTTACTTCTGCGGCCGAAATGTTTTTCACATTTTATCTAAAAACGACTCTAACCCTAACTCTGACCCTAACCGACCGTCACAGCGCCTAACCTGACCCTAACCGAATCTCACGACGCCAATTTATAGGAAGTAACACATTTTGAACAATGCGCATGTGCCGAAGGTAGCGCACGCGCAAAGGTCTTCCGCCGCAGAATTGTGTCGAAAATGTTACTTCTGAGGCGGAATTTTCCGGCGCAGAAGATATATCCTTCTAATAATTACGCCACCCATAGGTAATTAGGAATTATTGGTATTAATGTATTGAACTATTTGTTATAACTTAATATAATTTCAAAATCTATCATTATGTCTGGTATATGCGGTATAGAGTAGAAAAGTTATACAATACACTGAAGCTATTCCCTTCATTCTCAATTGACGAGGCAAACTGTCTATCGGAAGATATGGACACAAGATTTATAGTGATAATAAATATAATTATTATTATAAATATGATGACAATAATGATCATGACGTCGATGATGATGATGATGATGATGATGATGATCAAAATAATAATAATAATAAATATAATAATAATTGTAGTAGCAGCAGCAGCAGCAGCAGCAGCAGCAGTAGTAATAGTAGTAGTAGTAGTAGTAGTAGTAGTAGTAGTAGTAGTAGTAGTAGTAGTAGTAGTAGTAGTAGTAGTAGTAGTAGTAGTAGTAGTAGTAGTAGTAGTAGTAGTAGTAGTAGTAGTAGTAGTAGTAGTAGTAGTAGTAGTAGTAGTAGTAGTAGTAGTAGTAGTAGTAGTAGTAGTAGTAGTAGTAGTAGTAGTAGTAGTAGTAGTAGTAGTAGTAGTAGTAGTAGTAGTAGTAGTAGTAGTAGTAGTAGTAGTAGTAGTAGTAGTAGTAGTAGTAGTAGTAGTAGTAGTAGTAGTAGTAATTGTAATTGTAATTGTAATCGAGCATTTATATAGCGCCGCTCAGAAATCAGCAGCGCTCTCGACCTGCGTCAGTGCCTGCATCAGGAAACAAGAAAGTCTTAAGACGTCTACGGAACTGGGAAGGAGAGAGGGCTAGTAACTCAAGGCGAAGAGACTGAGGAAGAGAGTTCCAAGCTGCTGGGTCAACACGGGCAAAAGACCTAGAGTGGGCCGTAGCAGAGCGCATGCGAGGGACAACCATAAGGCCACGGGTCGAAGATCGCAAAGAGGCCCTCGCAGGTAAGGAGGAGACAAAGGTACAAAAAGACCTTAGGTATGATGGAGCCACCCCAACAAGGCAGTTACGCATGAGGGAAAAGGATTTTGAAGTTTACCCGCTGTTGGATAAGGAGCCAGTGAAGGGTATCCCGAATATAGCCTGAGATATGGGCAAACGTTGGAATGGCGCCTATAAGCCGAGCAGCTGCATTAAGAATAAACTGAAGTTTGTGAGTATTAGAGGCGGAGAGTCCAATGTATGCAGCGTTCCCAAAGTCGACCCGAGTGCAGATCAAGGCGTGGATCAGAGTAGCTTGCAGTAAAAGAGAGCTGCGAATGGAACGTAGTTGGCGTAGATGGTAGAAGCAAGATCTGGAAACCGAGTTGACCTGGTCAGTAAAAGAAAAGGAAGGATCCAAGACAATTCCCAGGTCACGAACAGAAGAACAAGAGAACATAGTAGCAGCAGCAGCAGCAGCAGCAGCAGCAGCAGCAGCAGCAGCAGCAGCAGCAGTAGTGCCTATAATACTTCAGCGCTTCAGTGAAGTTATTCTCAATAGCAACTGCTCAGTTCTAGAATTTTACGCATAGCTGCATTATTCCAAATCCTGCTTCTAATCTGCATAACGAAAGCAATAATATCTCAAGTAGCGCCGAACCTTCTCGATTGTTGGGCCATCGACCTGGAATGAGATCCCACTGGAGCTGCGCTTGATGCCTCGCAGCAGTATGCCTGCTTTCTGCCGCCTACTCAAGTCTTCTCTATTTAGCCGTGGCTGTGCTGGGAGCGCCTCTGAGTAGGTTCCTCGAAGGGGTGCTATATAAATTATTCGAATGAATGAATGAATGACTAATGACTAATTAAACAATGATGGTAATGCAAGTAATAACGACAGAAGTACCTGTGTTATTTGGGGGGTTGCAAGGGTTAGCGCCGAGGTTGACTCCGTTTGAACACGTGAAGAAGTATTCACACTCCTGTCCGGGCGTCATGTCAGGGTACTTTCCATTAGGGAATTTTGTGCCATTAGCAAGTCTACAGTTGTGGTTTTTGCCACACGGTGGTGGTGTATTTTCCATCCTTTACGAATAGGTAACTCTCATGTAATTCGTACTCATAATGCAATGCAACGTAGCATAATATAATGTAACATAATTTTGATAATGGCGTATAATATAATTTGATGCCTTTAATGCATCATAATTTAATGCTGCCAATAATCACTCTTGACTAAAAAATCCTTCGTCATAATTTTATGAATTATTCTGATGCCAAAACGTATTGCCTCAATAAGCAAAAATAAATTTGTTCTATTTACATATTGATAAACTTAATTTTCATCTAACAACAATCAGAATGTTGTTCCCTAATTTCACAGCTGTTTCATCGTAGTTTATCTTAGTTTAGAGTTTAATGGAATTGACATACAAGTCACATCCTCCGATAAGTTCGTTGTATGCGTAGTCCGGCAGAGGGCAATAGATGATTTCTGGTTCTTCATTTGTACATTATGGTGTAGGCGTGGCATCCAGCACAACAAGGACCATCGGGAAGTCCGGTGCAGTCCGTCTGTGTGTCGATCCTGACCACTGAACAACAGAGAGAATAAAGATATTACTAAATGACAATTTAAATTCTCTGAGCGTCAGAAGGCTAAGTCAGATTCAAATTATAATACCCAGAGCATCTCAACTAATGTTTTAAGGTTATCTTCAGTTGTGTGTCTTTATATCTGTTAAACAGCGATGCTGCAGATCTTCTGAAAGGGTTACAAACAACCGCCATATGAATATCCATAGGTAATAATCATTGGTTCAAGGCAGCAGTCGTCACCGCTCTTAGTCGTCAATACAGCCATATTATTATTACCACCACTAACATTACCCACAGTACTTATAAACTTAGTCACAATATCCTATTGATATTACATCCACTTGTGGTAAGTGTGTGGAAAATCTAACAGTAAGATGGGGATCATGATCATGAGGGAGAAGGTCAAGCAGAAGAAGGAAAAAGAAAAACACATTTGTTCCTCTGATATTGTATTGTATTGTATCTATCAATTTATATAGCGTCTCTCGCAGTGCGCACCAATCAGAGGCGCTCCCAGTGCGAAAGACCCAGGGAAAAGAAAGAGGTCTTGAGACAACGAAAAGAGGCACTTGGTCCACAAGTTAATAAACAGGTACGTGTCAAAGGAGGAAGCTGGTTCCATAGTTCAGGGCCAATGAAGACCAAGGCTCGCGTTTTAGCCATAGCAGTTCTCGCTCGCGGGACAAAGAGATCATTCCGGTTAAATGAGCGTAGCGGGCGAGCCGAGGCCTGCAGCCGGATAAGGTCACATAGATACTTGGGAGCTCGGCCATTATGCGACCGGTAGAAGAATGAAAGTACCTTGAGCTGAACCCGAGCAATGAGAGGGAGCCAATGAAGGTGGTCAAACATGAATGCGGAGATATGCGATGAGCGAGGAAGTCGGGCTACTAGTCTGGCCGCAGCATTTAGAACAGACTGAAGAGGAGAGAGACGAACCTTTGGGAGACCAACCAAGAGAGAATTACAGTAATCAATCCGAGAGCAGATGAAGGCATGGGCAATAGAGGTAAAGACAGAGGAGGAAACTGAGCGTCGGATTGCTTTAAGACGCCTCAGGTGGAAGTACGAGGAACGTGTAAGATTGGCAATATGTTCAGAAAAGGTAAGGGTTCTGTCCAGGACTACGCCAAGGTCTCGTACACTGGAGTGGAAGATGAAGGACGAGAATCTCTCTGACAGAAGAGGGAAATCTAGCTTAAGAAACTGTTGGCGCGTGCCGAACCAGATGAGCTGCATCTCATTTGGATTCAGTGAGAGCCGATTAGAGGACATCCAGAGGTGCAAGTCACTCGAGAGAGAGCATCAACGCGGCCAGTAAGAGCAAGCTGAGCAGAGGGTGGACCATGGACAAGCGCCTGTACATCGTCAGCATAGAGGTGACCAGTTGAGGAGCGTTTAGAGAATATAGCTGGAATGTCGGCCCATGATCAGGGTGGTGCTTATTCTATCATTTTCGAATTTTGTTTAACTCAGCCTCTCAACTGATTTAAGTTTAGTCAGAAACTTATGTGCAAAATTGAAGCAGATCGATTCCTACGTGTTGGGCAATCCTCTGTAGCAGTCCACCACTGCACCTTTGACTTTGACTAGAAAAACGTGAATTAATTTAGGAAAATATAATCCATATGGGGCTTATATGGGACACATTAGCTGACTGTTTAACTTAACCCTCCGAGGACTGAACTTTTTGTAGTCATTCTAGTACTATGAGGGGGGTCTAGCAGACCCCTAGGTCTATTGTACTGTTTTGCATTGACTATCCAATTTTTTAATTGTTGTAACTTAAAATTAAAACAAGGAGACACTGCAGACACTTGTATATGTGTAACATAACAATAAAACTAATTACAAATACTCGGGTATGCGAAGTATTCACATACATGTGAATTTATCAGTTATGTAGCCTATCATTTTCAGTGGTACATTGTAGATAAACAAAACATGTAACAATGTAGTTTCATATATATCGCGTCTTAGCAGTAGCATATTATTCGGACAGAGTGATAAGTGCTATATAGATGTCCTTTTGGTCGTAATTACCTACAGTGCTGGTCAGCCTACTGGTCATTTTCCGTGGCACAATTGCAACAGCGACGAGACATCTTAGGGTTAGGGTTAGGTTACCCTAACCCTAACCCTAACCCTAACCCTAACCCTAACCCTAACCCTAACCCTAACCCTAACCCTAACCCTAACCCTAACCATTGTCTTCCTGTTCTCGATTTATAGCCATTTGCCGCATCTCCCGAAAACGACTGCTCATCATCAGAACTGCTGGTTGGAGACGACTGTTCTTCATGCAAACTGCACCGGTCTTCACATTCTAATGCAGAATTCGTCGAATTCTCACTGTTACGATCCAGATCTTTTGCAGTAGCAGCCTCAGGTTCGACATCGGAGTAATCGTCACTGTCGTCTGTATTGTCACTCATATGACCATCATCTTCATCATCAACGATCATTTTAGTAGCCTCAGCTAGCGAAAATCTACGTCTAGAAGTCATTATCTAAGTTTGTTTACGTATATCCTTCACGAAATAATACTGTAATGCTTATACTTTATCAAAAATAACACCAAATCATTTGCTGCACATTGCAACCGCATGTGTTTTTAGCCTTATTTCTGGGTTATGTTGTTTACATGCCGTTTCCATGGTAACCAGTATGAGAAACCAATTGCATTTTTATTACTTTAGCGCATTACTGGGCGAGCAACAAAGTCATAAAATATCACAACCAAACTCAATCGGATACTGAGTGAAATACTAAAAAAACCGGCCCGGGGTCTACTAGACACCCCTCATAGGCGTACGAGGGTTAATGTACTCTGAATGCTTAAGCTTTTGTAGACCAAAATGTGGCATGCAATTGGTTCCAATAAAGAATATTTTATATTCTGTGCAGCATACATTTGCTAACTGTCTTAAAACGCACTACTTTAGATACGTTGGATAGTGATAGGTACAGCTACTTTGTGAATAATTACCGAAAAGTGCTATATATTAGGCATCCTCACATATAGGCCTACATACATATTAACAAAACTAAAGCTGTTTTAAATCTAACTACAGGTTGAGTAATTCTTATAAGTCTTAATTTAATCAGTGCACGTGTATAATTTTAGGTATACATTTTTTATTGTTTATCTAAGTAAACATTTGAATTAAGGTTACTATTTGTAAATCTTAGAAGCTTAAAAAATGTTGTTGCAAATTTAATGTCCAGCAGAATTTTAGTCTTAAAAGGAGATTTAAAAAACTGTAAAAGACGACACGAGTCTGATGGGTGAAGAAAAATTGGCTTGAAATTTGGGCATCCGTTACCAGGATTTATCATAAACTATCATTATCAATTTTAATATATAGAGTATGTTCACCATAGTACACGCGCATAGTTTAGACAATTGATCACACTTCAGAGTGAGTCAGATACATGAAAAAGCATAGAAAACAACGAAAGTCTTCATTAACTTCATATACTTCAAACAAGCATTCGACAGAATATGGCGTGATGTAGTATGGTTCAGAGCTCGAGGGTACGCGTACCCTAAAAATAGAATACGTTAAAATACGTACGTACCTTTCAAATAAAATACAGCCCGTAAAAACAAAGTTTTTTACTAATATCCATCTAGTATCCTATAATGCGTCTTACGAAGCAGTTACCTCTACAAATATATAGTCCGCGTTCATTTTACGTCATAGCGTGCGTTTAATCAGGCAGCGCGCCCGTTTTTGTTGCGGCCAATGACAACGCTGCGTATGGGAAAAGAGGATTCCCCGATTCGAAAAGTTGAGTCCCCGATTCTATAAGCTAGCCTTTTTTTGAGGGAGCTGAAATTTTTATAGAATGAAGTGTCTGCGAGGGCGAGTCTATCTGCCAAGTTTCATGACGATTGAATGATTGTAAGTGATCGAATTAGTCGTCGCAAGATTTGACTTTTTAGCCTGTGGCTCAAGCAAGCAAGCAAGCAAGCAAGCAAGATTTCCGTAAGTTAAACTAGATGGATAATAAAATACAGCCCGTAAAAACAAAGTTTTTTACTATATCCATCTAGTATCCTATAACATGTACACTGAAAATAATCCGCTTTCATTTTACGACATAGCGTCCGTTTAATGAGGCAGCGCGCCCGTTTTTGTTGCGGCCAATGGCAACGCTGGCCAATGGCAACGCTGCGTATCGGAAAAGGAGATTCCCCGATTCGAAAAGTTGAGTCTCCGATTCTATAAGCTAGCCTTTTTGGGGGAGCTGAAATTTTGATAGAATGAAGTGTCTGCGAGGGCGAGTCTATCTGCCAAGTTTCATGACGATTGAATGATTGTAAGTGATCGAATTAGTCGTCGCAAGATTTGACTTTTTAGCCTGTGGCTCAAGCAAGCAAGCAAGCAAGCAAGCAAGATTTCCGCAAGTTAAACTAGATGGATAAAAATAGAATACGCGTATGGTACGTATCATACACGAAAATTTTATTTATGGTTTAATCGGCGACCCATAGCCTACGTATAATCTGACGTCAACAGTATGCGTCATTGAAACCTGCATGTATACATACACGTACCCATGAAAATAAAATATTATTCTCTATTGTCCTTGGTTATTTATCAAGTCTATTGCTCCCCTTAGTGCTAGTCGAAGTGATCTTTTGTCCTCATTTATGTTGTCTGTTGGACAGACAACATAAATGGTTAACGCATTTTTGTATTGTTTACGTACCCTAAAATAGGGTACGTTAAAAAACGTACGTACCTTTCAAAAAATAGAATACGTATGGTATGTACCATCGAGCTTTGGTGTGGTTGTCCTAGTTACATCAATCATTAATCAATTAGTATATTTTGTCTGTCATCGAATAACATAACACGTCATCAATCAATCCATTGCTTTGGTGTCCATGAAAATACTATAAGTCTCTTCAAACACAGGGTTGTCAAGGACAATTTGTTGTAGAGGCGTGCAGTAAATGAGAGAGAATCCTACGGTATGCCACTTTACTTCCATGAAATCGCATTCCCTGATTTACACTGAGTTTTATTAGAAATTTACAGAATGCTGCTCATAATATAAAATACCACCTGCTAAAAAAAGAACTAAGACAACTTGGAAGATCATTTCGCCGAAGAAGCTTCTGATACAATAGTCAACTGGAAACGAATAATCTGGTTGCTTTACAGGTATGTATAAGAAAAACTTCGCGGGAAACATAGCAGCTGGGGTTAAAAATAGATGAATCATAATTATATGATGATAGATAAAACTCTATTCAAGGGCCTCTGTTAACTTAAGATAAACATAGTTGTAAATCAACGTTTGATTACCTAAGATATATTTTAAAGTTGCACTAGTTTTACGACGCAGAACAGTCTACACTTATCGGCGGCTTTTAAAATGATCTCAATCAATGTGATGTAATCAATCATTTACATAGCGCATTTCAAGCAACTGCCATACAGCAAACAACATAGTCTTACTCTGGATAGAAAATGTTACTATTTCAGGAACTATAAAATTTAAGTTGTGTTTTGAAGTTGATTACAGATATACACCACAAGAGACGTTCCTCCATCTTTTCAATACATGAGAGTTCGTGTGAAACAGAGCAGTTTGCAAGTGTTGTTGAAAGGTAAGAATGGCAACCATAGCCAGGAGGACAAATTAAATACGGAATCCAGAGGATGATGGACAGTGAACGTGTTGGGGTGGCCTCTCATTTCCATTTAATTTAACGCAATATTGTAGCGCCTCATAAGCGCTGCGACTAGTAGACCAGCTTATTCACCAACGATTTTAATAAGATCAAATCCACAAAAGGCAAGCTGAATATCAGACGTTGATGTAAGCAGAAGTCTATCAGCGTGGGAATAAGAAGGGAGGGTTCCGAACTCGCCATCCAGGGTATCAGACGAAGAAGAGAGAGAAGGATCCACCCAAGCAGATCCTGTCGAACCTTAAGAAAACTGCTCCTAGGTTTGTTACATCGACGGAGCAAGAAGGTAGAAGCCGGGGTTTGCAAAAATGTATATATATAATTATATTATATATATATATACTGTATGTATATATACACTGTGTCCGGATAAAAAGGGACCCCTTTTGTTATCATGAAAATAAACTAGTAAATATTCATCGATTTTTTAAATTCCAAAACCATTTTAATCCTGAGATAATTTGCTAACATGGTTAAAATGTAAAATTTCCTGTCATCAAATAATTACGTCATAATGACGTCATTTGCATCAAAATTTAAGTATGACAAAAAATTGTTGCGTCGGATGATCGGATCGTCGTAAAACGGAAATCTATTTAACAGAACCAGGCGGGAAAATAAGTAGAACTTATCCCCGTGATTGTTTGCTGTCGGAAAAATTGTTGTTTGATATCCAGGGTATATTCGGATTATTACACATTCCAACAAGATGGCGCTCCAGCTCACCGAGCTCGTGAAACTGTTGAACTGCTGACAAAGGAAACTCCGGATTTCATACCTCCTAATCTTTGACTGCCAAACAGCCCGAATTTTAATCCCGTTGATTACAAGATTTGGGGACTAATGCAATAGAAGGTTTACAGGACAAAGATCAGAGACATTGAAAAACTCCGTGCGCGTATTGTTAATGCATGGGATGAATTTGATCAGCTGGTTATCGCTGCTGCCTGTGGCACGCTCGTCTTGAAGCTTGTGTTGAGGCAGAAGGTGGACACTTTGAGCACGCCTTGTAGTATAATACTATTCAAATGTAAAAATTAAATTAAACTAAAATTTATAATTGATGAATGACAGTTTAAAATAATATTGAAAGTTTTAGATGATTTTTGTGCCGTCCTTGACACTTGAATTTCGATGAAAATGACGTCATTATGACGTCATTATTAAATAACGAAAACTTTTATACTTTATCCAGTATTTAGCAAATTATGTCAGGATTAAAATGGTCTTGGAATTTTAAAAATCGATGAATATTTACTAGTTTATTTTCATGATAACAAAAGGGGTCCCTTTTTATCCGGACACAGTGTATATGACTTTATATTCGTTTATTATTTCAAAATGACACACCGCAGTATGATTACAATTAATAGTATGAACGGATGATCACAAATTATTGCAGGAGTCGAATTAACTGTTTGGCAGCCATTCAAGGCGCTCATCACGTCCTGCTGCTAATTTTGCCAACGCCATCTGACGAATGAAAGGCTGAGTCGACGTTTGGGAGGGACGCGGGAAACAATCCCGCTTCCTACTGTTCTTCACGCCAGTGATGTTACCACTACTCTTATGGACCCCCCCCCAATTGATTCAAACGTGAGTTCGTGAGACTCGCTTTAAATGTTTTGTCAGGGGTTGTGGACGTCATTATCATGACTCCTGCGAAGTCCTTTTCGAATTCTCGCTTTCTTGCAAGTGTGCACAAGATGTTCTAGTGTCACAGTAATGTGTTTGTAGACTGAACGATAAATGTCAGACGTACACCTGGTCTCTGCTGTCGAGTAGGACCTACACCTGAGCAGGTGAGCAGATAATCGCGCGCATTATAAGATGAATATCTTTAACGGACTGATCTTCTGGATATTGACCTGATTACGGCTTGGTTATGGTGTGCCATCGGTTGATGCCTTGTGCATTAGACACCGGCGCAATGGAAGTTACTAATTAGGCTACACTTATTGTACGAATGAGTAAATAGATAAGTAAATAAATAGCTATATTATCGATAATTTTATCAGGCTGTAATTTTGCTCTAGAAAATTTCCTTTCAACGCAAATTTTCCGTCTAAGGTTCGCCCTGCCTGATCAATTTGACCCTTGACTCTGGCAGGCATGTGAATCAACATGTGCACCATTATAATAGACTACACTACAGAGTATATGTATAAGAGCGGCTTTTCGTGATAATCATCACTCCAGTAACACGTGGCTTTCAAGAATTGCGTGATGCTTTAGGGTATCTGCTTGGTCGACTTGACAGCCTCCTGTGACACCGACAACCAAACTATCATCTTTCTGTTGGCGACTTCCGCCACTGGTTCCATGCCGCTTTGCCAACACCATCGCATCTGGCCGGTGTTCAAGGATGGTAGCGTAAAAGACATTTACCTTTCTAAATGGAGGCTGCGATCGGCGCTATATAAATTAATAATTACACTTACTAATCATGTGACCAAGGAAGGGACGCCAAGCCGTAGACAGAGCAGGCGAGCCGTAGACAGAGCAGGCGATACTCTGGTAAGACTCGAACTTAAAATAGTCATGGAGACGCTATGTTTCATGGTCATATTTCTTAGGACTCTTATCTTCAGTATTTTTGCAGTTATTATTATTGTAAGATTTATTTATTAGGGGTTTGGTGACTTTGGTCACTTTCTTCACCAAAGAAATGTCTTGATTGAAGCCTACTCGAGTTTGATTTAGGGCCTGTGTATAAGATTTTTCCAGCGACTTAGGTTATTGGACGCCTATAGAAGTCTCGAGATTGCAATTACGATTGCGCGACACTTTCTTACGCTCTTTGGTTTTCCCATTGCCACACACTAAGATAGTTTAATTTCAAAACCGAACACACAAGTTCGTTTTGCTATCAGCGTCTTAATTAGCATCTGAATAAATTACAAGGGTCCTTTACAAGTATATCAACCGAGTCCCCAAAGCAAATAATTAACCAACATTGTTTACTTCCTCCATTTTTCTTAAAATTTGTATCATGTCTTTATGTCCTAGGTTGCGGTGTGCCAACCTGTTTTGGCAAAATAAGCGAATATGCTATAGAACCACGAAACTATTGCATTACTAAATGACAACATAAGTGCATAATTAAATCATCAAATTACCACATTTAATTGTGTCCAGGTAATTGTTCAAATAGCAGAGATTATGTGAGAGTTATAGAAATAGCACCGCAGTAGAAACAGCTGTCTAGTTATAGAAATAGCACCGTAGTAGAAACAGCTGCTTTAACGCATCTGTTCATGTATGGAACATCGATCGTAAGTCGTATGTTGATCGTTTAGTGATAAATTTGCTGCTGGTTTCTAACGAAATTTCCGATCGGTTCCTCGCAGGTGACTTCGAGGTCTGCAACGCTCTCGGTCTCGTAAAGAAATCCATTGAAGTCGCAATTCTTATTCTAAACAGGAAACATTTTACAGACATCAGGTTATATTTTTCCACTGATCGACCACGAGTAGTTGCCCCTACGGTGGTTCATCCTTGATTGCGTTAGAGAAGTTCATTGATCCAAGTAGATTTCACTTTCTTGTAGCCTTTCTATTACCTTTTCAGCGTTAAAAAGGTGGTACGATTACTTAACTCTCTACATGTATATACTTAGGCTATGGATTTTACCCTTATACCAAACAATACGACAGTATACTTCTAGTAAAACTGTTCTTACCAGCAACTCAGAACATAGCCAAAATGACTTTGCAGTCGGTAAATTAAATCCGATCAAAATAATGAGTCTCGAGCGGCTCCTCAGTGGTTAGGCCCTGCTGTCCATCGTTTCTTGTAGGTTTACAGGTAGATTTCTATGGGGCCAGCCCCGTTATTACATACTTTGTCCGTATATAGCTTGCCTTTTATGTATTTATACGCTGTAACCCAGGATGCGCTGTTTCTGTGTACATATGGGTACAAGAGGCAGTGTACCCATATGCACGTATGTCAACGCCTCAGAGGTGCATACTGGACTTGACAAAATTAATGACAGTGGAGTTCATTTATTCCTACACATCGCCGCCAGTTGGTTGCCGACACGAACTGATGATTCATTCATTCATTCATTCATTCAATATGAGGATTTGTATAGCATCCACTCCTTCAATGTACTATGTATACTCAGGAGCGCTCCCGACCCAACCTCGGCTAAAGAGGACAGTTTTAAGGTAGCAATAGAACGTGTTGTGATGGGACCATGGGCAATATACTATAGGCGCAGGTATGTAATGTAATGTAATGTAACAAGACATTTATAAAGCGCCACTTAAGAGTCTCTCAGAGGCGCTCAACACGTGGCCATCAAACAGTTGAAAAAGTGCGTCTTTAAGAGTCTATAAAAAAACGTATAGCCGCGTGCAGTAGGCTACGCACAGAGGGCGGATGAGCGTTCCAGATCCGTGGCGCCGCAATCGAGAAGTCCCGACGAGCACAGGTGGTGGTTCAAAACGAAGGTATAATCAAGTCATTTCGCGAGGCAGACCGGAGAGCCCGCCGACCAGTTTGAGTGCCAACTGGAAGGCACAGTTCAGCAATGTAGTCCGGAGCAGTGCCCGTTCCATCCCGTAGGGCCAGCAAGGCAGCAACATAGAAAACGCGTCGCTGCCTGATAGAAGTTCGCGCATAAGGGACAAGAAGTTCACCCTACGATGAGAAGCGGAGAGAACGGCAGCCCTGAACGTCCTGGGTGGAGCGACAAAGCTCCCTGTGATAGTCAAGTCCAGTGTTCCCTTCAACGTTAGTCCATGCGATTTATGTAAATGCAATGCACTTGGATTATTTAATGTCCAAACGTTTATTCTTTCAAATTGCCTATCTCTCATAGAATGAAGGTTCACCTACACGGAACTGTGCCCTGTGTGTGTACATAGGGGTGGGTGATGGATAAGTGGGACAGACCACTATTATAGTGGGACAGCTAAGCTAGTGAGGCTTACATGCGTATTATGTCTAATACATCCAAAATCTAAAAATACATAGTCTATGGCAATATACGCGACGTCATTAATATGTGCGTACACACGTTTTATTGCAAGTGTTTAATGGCCTTTGGTTGTGCGTGTAACATTCGATTTTCGAAAGTTAGTGAATTTGCGGTATTCATAATTTTGATAACATTAACTTGCTAAGGCCCTTGTCGACACTAACGATAAATAACTATATTGAATGCAATTTATGTTGAAATATACTGACGAAATGAACTACCAGCAACGGTTTTTATCACCAAATGTCAACATGCATTTACGAAGCCTGCTGGTGTATAGGTGTCCCACTTTAGCGACAGCTGTGTTCTCAAAGTGGGACAGCGATCTGCTGCTAAAGTGGGACAGCCTATTCCAGCTGAACTAAGCATAGCCTACGTGTTGATAGGCCTGTTGAATAATATAAGCCTATATAAATCCTCGATTACGATTACGTTGATTGTTTTAGATGGGAAGAGTGCTTGATAAAACAAGGGGGAGAACTTCAATGGCTCTACTTCTAATGGAAGCAAAGTAAAGAGACAGAAGAAAGAAAATGAAGTGACAGCTAAGCCGAAAAACAAGAAAGCAAAAAAGAAAGCTGGGACCGACTATAGGCCTACAAATGAGCCCTCCACTTGCTACGAGTGTAGTGTTGTCGAGAACAGTAAAGCCGACAAGAAACTCGCACAGTCTTGGATACAATGCAGCCGCTGTTTTCTGTGGTGCCTCGAGCCATGTTGGGAGATAAATGGAATTTTAGATGATGATGATTTTTTGTGTGCTCTCTGTGCGCAACAACTTACCTTCTAGCCCAGGTGTGCGCAACCTGCGGCCGTACGGCCGCATGCGGCCGTGAGAGGGAGACTTGGCGGCCGTGGACGTATGATCTAATTCAGGTGTGCGCAACCTGCGGCCGTACGGCCGCATGCGGCCGTGAGAGGGAGACTTGGCGGCCGTGGACGTATGATCTAATTGTAATGTATTGGCGGCCGTGTGTAGGCCTATATTTATTCAGAAATGTTTGTATTAATTTTCTCTGCTTTAAAACTGAGATAGCTAGTGCGAATAAGTTAGTTGTGTTTGTCTCTGTATTAGCGTATGTATTTAACAAAAATTAATCATACTCACACACGCACTCACCACACACAGTCACGCACCAACACTTACACCCTTTGAGAATTCGCCATCTGAGTATGCATCTCTGCGGATGTAGCTCAAAGAGGCAGCCAGCCTAATTATATCCATATCTAGCATTGGACGGCCAACCACTGCATATAGAGGGTGGTCAATGAAAGTTACAGTGTAAGCTCCAAATGCAATGGGACGACATTCCTACTGCGTCTTTTTCCGCCGTCGTTGATGCCCCGCTGCAAGAATTCACTGAACAATTCAATGACTAATAAGTAACAACATTTTCCCAGCACTGCAAATAGTTGCTTCTCCACATCTGGTGGAGACAGACAATGATCCCCTGCACCTCCAAATGGAATTAGTGGAATTGAAAAACGATGATACACTCATAAAGAAGTTAACAAATAGAGAGGATAAAAGCAATTTACTAGGGGTGTGTGGAAGTTGGTGATGGAATACCCTAAACTTCGGGAATTAGCAAGAAATACCCTGTTCCTCTGCGGAGGCACCTACGTGTGTGACGCAGCCTTCTTTTGGATGAAGTATTCGAAAAACAAGTAGAGAACTCGATTGATGAGACACTATTCTGGAGTCTGGAATTTGTCTAAAAGTCTCCAGCGAGTCTCCAGATTTCTCATGCCTTTCGGCCAATATCCAAGACCAAGGCAGCCATTAATTTGGAACATTGTTGTGGTCTCAATTATATTAGCTACACATTCGTGTAGGACTGAAGATGCAGATAAAAATTGAATGTGCTCTTTTATTATCTTTATTAATTTTATGATGGAAAAGACATGATTGAAGTTCATGGAGAAGGAATGGATATCAGTAAACATTATTTGTAACAGTAAACATGCTTCATTCTGGACATCACCCATGTGTATTTTTGTAAACAACCTAATAGCAGATACCTTGGCGGCCGTGATGAGAATATGAGCCTTCAATGCGGCCGACATTAACGAAAAGGTTGCGCACCCCTGTAATCTAGCCTTAAGTTATCATTGACTATCTTTATGTATGTTAACTATAGGCCTATAAGCCTTTAAGTTTTGATGCTCATAGAGCCTATCAGTGTTGGACCACTTTAGTAGCAATAGTGGACCACTTTACCGTTTTCCGAAGAAAATATAGATTGTCGTGCCTTCCTAAGCAACATCAAGTTATGGACCACTTTAATACCTATTTTGTCCCACTTTAGCAGCTCCTGGAATCAGACACAGTCTAAACTGTCTGTATATGCATTTAGTTTGGTCTGTTTTAATATATCGACTCCACTACTGCACGTCATTCCCTTAAGTGTCCCATTTACCCATCACCCACCCCTACTCTTTCAAATTGCCTATCCACCATGTAGGCTGCCTCATTGACTTGGTTTTAGTGTAGCATTGGTTTATGCTTTCTCCATTAGACACAGGCTCAATATAAGTTGCTAATTACTATAACTGTTGTTATTATTATTATTATTATTATTATTATTATTATTATTATTATTATTATTATTATTATTATTATTATTATTATTATTATTATTATTATTATTATTATTATGATCATCATGTATCATCATGATCATCATCATGATCATCATCATCATGATCATTATCATCATCATCATCATCATCATCATCATCATCATCATCATCATTATTTCTTAGGGAACTAAAGAACGACACATACCTTTCCATCCTTACACACGATTTGTGTAGAGCATATGAGGTTGTCAATGAAAAAGTCTTCCTAGCAAAAACAACAACAAAGATGAACACGATGACTTCAACCAAGAAGTAAGTGTCACTGTGAATGCAAATGTAAGACAACTGAGTGTGAAGTACTGCTCAGCTGGTTGTCATTGGGTTTGATGGAATTCGATCTCAGTATATTTATAATACTGAACTTACTTACTTACTTACTTACTTACTTACTTACTTATTTAGGATTACTCAAATGTGGAGAGGTTTGGCCTAAAAAACTCCCTATCAACGTCTTACTGGCAAGGATTTGCCCTGAGGATGTTATTGTCTCACATTTGCCATTGTAAAGAAACTGATGTTATCGCCAAATCAGCCACTGCTCGTGCTCTGGTAGTGACAGTCCCAAGCCTGGGAAAATGAGGAGGGCGACGTCAATGTTTTTCTGGTCTTTTTTCTCCTGTTCGTCTGTGCTACATGGTAGACCTCACTTTTGATGGAAAAGAATCCGTGGTGGCTCATGGAACGGACCTTACACTCAATTTCAATCAGTGTGAAGACATAGTATATCCCATCTTGGTTGAATTTTAAAAATTTAATTCAAAAATAAAAACTTAAGTTTAGAAAGCACTGAGTTAAAAGAATTATAGTAATAGGAGCAGTGGTAGTAGTGGTAGTGGTAGTAGAAGTAGTGGTAGCAGCAACAGCAACAGTAGTAGTAGTAGTAATAGTAGTGAGTAGTAGTAGTAGTAGTAGTAGTAGTAGTAGTAGTAGTAGTAGTAGTAGTAGTAGTGGTAGTAGTAGTAGTAGTGGTAGTGGTAGTGGTAGTGGTAGTGGTAGTGGTAGTGGTAGTGGTAGTGTGTAGGTGGTAGTGGTGGTGGTAGTGGTGGTGGTGGGTAGTAGTAGTAGTAGTAGTAGTAGTAGTAGTAGTAGTAGTAGTAGTAGTAGTAGTAGTAGTAGTAGTAGTAGTAGTAGTAGTAGTAGTAGTACTCGTAGTAGTAGTAGTAGTAGCAGCAGTAGTAGTAGTAGTTGTTGTAGAGATATATAATTATTATGCAGTGGAGATTAATATATATATATGCATATAATAAAGAATAGACGAGACCTGGCTGATGAACTTACATTTTTAGAGAAGATTTACTATGAGTGATTTACAAAAACCTAGATAATCAGTTTCATAATTATTATGAATGGTTAGCCTTAAAGCTATTAATTAAACTTAATATAATACTCTTAGTCTATCAGACGTATACTTTTTATTTTAAAAGACTCCATAACGCCTTCTTCTACCTATGATATACCACGTTGGTCTAGTTTTAGAGACCACTCTTTATCTTCATCATTTTCTCCTCCACCTCCTCGCCCTCTTCCTCTGTATGCCTTTGTCCTTTTAATGAGTCAAGCCATTTTAAAATTTTATGCAACCACATATAAAATTAAGTGCTCACGTCAATTGGGTGTTGAGTCGAAACACTCTTCGGTTTACACTGGAGACGGGGTTGACGTTCATATGCTAGGTACATGATGAGACCCTTCACAGTGCCATTGCATAACTTCTGTGCAAACTTTATGTCGGCGCGAACCTGCGTGCAAAGAAGCGCTACGATGATTGCGAAACAAGCAACCTTCATACTGACGACTAATGATGAGACTTCTTGTAACAAATTCTTCTTCCTTAGCTCTGATGACGGTTACATTTACCATGAGGTTGTTATAGGATGAGAGAGAGCGTATCGATTACTAATCAGAGCCATCTGTTGTAGCCTATCCCGTATCACTACTGACTTTTATGTGTTTTTCTACTCGTTTCAGCTTCATCTGTCTCAACGATTGAATACGTAATACATCTCACGATGAAAACAGCCTTGGGTACAGTCAGTCAAATCATTGACCTGAATCAAATCAGTGACCTAAATCAAATCATTGACCTGAATCAAATCATTGACCTGAATCAAATCACTGACCTGAATCAAGTCATTGACCTGAATCAAATCACTGACCTGAATCAAATCATTGACCTGAATCAAATCATTGACCTGAATCAAATCATTGACCTGAATCAAATCACTGACCTGAATCAAATCATTGACCTGAATCAAATCACTGACCTGAATCAAATCATTGACCTGAATCAAATCAGTGACCTGAATCAAATCACTGACCTGAATCAAATCATTGACCTAAACCAAATCATTGATCTTAATCAAATCACTGACCTGAATCAAATCATTGACCTTAATCAAATCATTGACATTGAATAAAATCATTTACCTTAATCAAATCATTGACCTTAATCAAATCATTGACCTTAATCAAATCATTGACCTAAATCAAATCATTGACCTGAATCAAATCATTGACCTGAATCAAATCATTGACCCTAATCAAATCACTGACCTTAATCAAATCATTGACATTGAATCAAATCATTTACCTGAATCAAATCATTGAGAAAGGGAGGTAGGGAGGGAGGGAGGGAGGGAGGGAGGGAGGGAGGGGGAGGGAGAGGGAGTAGACACGCACGATCGCTGTGAGAGACGTGGTGGAGGGAGGGACGGACGTTGAAGGGAGGGAAGGAGGTACGGACGGCCGGGACAGACGGCAAGGAAGTACGGGGAGGGAGGGAGGGACTGACGGACGGAGAAAGGGAGGGACGGACGGAGGGAAGGAAGGAGGGATAGGGAGGGAGGGAGGGAGGGATAGCGAGGGACGGAGGGACGGAGGGAGGGAGAAGACACGTACGATCGCCGCGAGAGACGTGGTGGAGGGAGGGACGGATGTTGAAGGGAGGGAAGGAGGTACTGGCGGCCGGGACGGACGGCAGAGAAGTACGGGGAGGGAGGGAGGAAGGGAGGGAGAGAGGGAGGGAAAGTGGAAGGGGAGGGAGAGTGGGAGGGAGCGACGGACGGACGGAGGGACGGACGGAGGGAGTAGGGAGGGAGAGGGAGAAGACTTATGTCAATCATAGCACGAGAAGACGCATCTCTTGACATTGTTTTTAACCGTCTTAGGACGGGCAAACATCTAGTATATAATAAACAATAAACAATCAATAGTCAATATGAATAAAGCATTCTAACTATAAAAGTTTTTTTCATAATTATTATGATTACCTAAAGGTAAAACACGGTCATGTGACCGGGGTCGATGGGAATAGGCCAACAGCTTTTTTGGAGGAAGAAACCTATGGAGAACATGGCCCAGGTTTACCAGGACCGCCGAAAATATAGCAGGTGTCGGCTTTAAGGCATAGTTGTTCAAAGGTTGGGCTATCACTTGGGAGGTATCGCTGACGGATCAATCTGTTCATTACAGACTGGAGCATTCCCTTCTCCCTTTGGCTGGCAAAGCCCCAACATGCCGGAGCAGCATACAACAGGCGTGCCACCGTTGTCGCCCTCACCACATCGTAAAGCCCAGGGCCAGATAGACCATGGGTAGTTAGTATGCGCAGGGCATACATGGATTGTCTAGCCCTGCAGCATATTTGGGCAATGTGCATCTCAAAACTTAAAGTTTCAGTAAGCATAACCCCCAGTACCTTCATGCTATGTACTCTGGTCACTCCCGGGGTGGCCGCAGGGGCTGACACCCGCCCTCTCCTCCCGACCCCTCTTACAATCATCTCTTGCGTCTTTTTATGGTTTAGTTTTAGGTTGCATGCTTTTGCCCAATTTGTCACATGTTCTAGTTCAGCTGAAACAGTGGCACTATTCGAAGAGGGTATCAGTAAGTAGCTATCATCAGCATACTTTAGTATTATATTTCCAATGTGAATCGTCTTGAGCTTAGATATTGTGATGATAAAATTATTTGGGCCAGAGCCTGAACCCTGTACAAAACTAGAGTTGATTTTCATGAGGGGAGATGTGAAGCCGTTGAATTTAGTTCCATGGCCCCGATCCTCCAGGAAGGCCACGATCCAATTGTAGATGCAATCGGGAATTTGCATCTCCGCCAGTTGCTCAGCCAGGTACGAATGCCGCACCGTATCAAAGGCTTTGCTAAAGTCCAAGGCAATGAGATGAACATACTGATTTGCTTCTAGTAGCTCCAAAAGATTGGTTGTTAGTGCTGTTAGTGCTGCTGTAGTGGATCCTGTTGGTCGGAAGGCGAACTGGTCTGTGAAGTCCTGATTTAGCTGGGGCTCAAGCAGAATATGGTGAAAAAACCGATGCACGATGAATTTTTCAAGTATTCGGCATAAGATAGGTGTAACCGATATGGGGCGATAATCAGCGGCCTCTGTCGGGTGGTTTACTTTTGGTACTGGTGTGATAGTACTGGTTTTCCACTGAGGTGGAACATAAGAGAAGAGGACCGACATGTTGTAGAGATGCGTCACCGGTTGTGCTATCATCGGGGCTGCGTGCCCGAGGAACCATGAAGGCAAACCATCAGGCCCCGCAGACGTACGTCCCAGATTTGCCAGTAGCCTATAAGTGGTGAATTCGTCTATGACCAGTTTGGTGCTATCAACGACCGTTTTCTTGGCTAGGGGAGGATGATAGTCTTCGTCCTTAGATATTCCGCCAAAGTATTGGTTCAGATTGGAGGCAGTGACACCACCCGTCGGCGATTGAATCCCACGTCGACCGTCACCTCGAAGCCTATTTACCTCGGCCCATAATTCCCTCGGTCCTCGCTTTGTGCGCTCGAAGGTGGCTAGGTTGTGCCGTGTGATGAGTCCATTTATCCGTGCAGAAAGGGCATCGGCTGCCTCCCTCCTATTCCTCTTCATCAGTTTGCTTCGTTTTCGGAGAAGGTATTTGATGATGGGAGTCATGAAAGGCGGGTCTTTATCTTTGATGAACAAGCTCTTAAGTGGAAAGAAGAGATCGTAAACAGCGGTTATATAAGTATTATAGAAGGCCTCAAAAGCTTCTGTCGGAGATGGACACTTCGTGATGAAATCCCAGTTCTGCTCCGCGAGGTGGGCTTGGTATGCTGCAAATTGGTTTGGTGTGCGAAGACGAAAGGTTTCTGCCCTTTTCCCATTGTTCATCAGGTCGAAGTCACCGAGCTCCATCGAAGGTGGAACCGCCAAAATCGCCGAGTGCTTTGTCTTGATAGTAGATCTTACGGCTAAGCATTGTTTGAAGAGACCATCCGAGGAATATATCCTGTCCAAAGAGTGGCCCTCATGTGAGGGAGGGAGGGAGAGAGAGAGGAGGGAGAGAGAGAGAGAGAGAGAGAGAGAGAGAGAGAGAGAGAGAGAGAGAGAGAGAGCTGTAGCTGTGTCAGCTTAATCAATAACCGTTTCATCATGATTAACGATCGTGTGTTTAATCGTTAATCGATGTTGAAGTGTTTTTCTGAGAAAGCAGACATTTCTGGTGGTTTATGTATTTCGAATGTCACGCCTGGAAATAACATCGATCTCCTGGCTCTACTCGTATGTAAACTGTAGTCTTGTGAATAAATATGCAGGCCTATGTGATTTGTGAGATTGCTTGTGAATGTTTTAGTGTTGGTATGTGGGGCATGTGTGTCTGCACGTGAAGGAGAAGAAGAAGAAAAGGAGAAGTAGAAGGTAGAGGAGAAGGAGAAGAGGAGAAGTCCCTTAAGCTACATCTGAGCGGCAGCCGCCATGGGTATGAACTTATGAAGTGCTACAGGCAAAACAAAATAACAAAATCATTTTCTCAGCTTTGGCTGAGGTTTCCCCGCACCCTCTCGCTCTCTCAAGGAATTTTTTCTCGGGGCTCCCTCACTGAAAGTCCCTCTGAATAGTCAATCTGCGAGACGCGATACGATACGATATTGTCTGACCTGATTACAACTTGATGTTGGTGCCCCATTGGTCGAAACATTATTTGTTAGATACGGGTAGTATACGAGGCAAACCGATAGTGTAAGATAGTGTAGGAGGCAAACCTATAGTGTACGATATTGTTCAATTCAGCAACAGGCTGCCTTTGCTGTTCAGTTGTTAGTTCCTGTGCTTCAAGGAGAAATCCATCAGACTCAGAATAGCTGCTCATATTACGGACTATGACAAAACGGGCTCTTAATAAGAGCGGGGGGGAGAGAGCTCACCTCACTGTACCTAACCTCATATTACGATACCTGATCCAACCAACCTTACCACACTCATCCTACCCTACCTCACACTGTCTTACGTTACTTTACCTTTGTATTGAAATAAAATGAAGTCTACCAGAAACCTCTAGCACATTCATGAACACATAAAATTATTGGGATTGATCCAACATCCATTCCCGAAGCTTTCAACGTAAAATGTGCACATTGCCTGTGCTTTGCGATAGAAGCAGCAATAAACTGAAAACAGTTATACGCAGAAAACAAACTGATAATCGATAGCCATAATCGTATATTAAAGCACTCAAAACAAAATAGCAGTAGCCTAGTCAGTGTCGAGAAGAGCAGCGCTGAGAAATTGTGTACGTCAGTCGCCAGGTCGGTTGTCTTGTTGTTCACCTGCAGGTCGTTCTCTGCACCCGCGTACGTGGGACTGCAAAGCCGAGAACAGGTCTAGAGTTTTGGAAATGACAAGTCTCAACTGGGCATTCCTTGCGAGACGTTCTATATCGGGATGTTAACATGGTCGAGGTGTTGACTGTATTATTGTATCATTGTTGCACTGTTTAAAAGACTTAAACGACGAACTAAATACCAGTATGCACAGGGAAGCATCTCCAGTTTTGTTCACAGTATCGGCTTAAAGTGTTTAAGTAATGGTAAAGTAAATGTGAGCATCAGCATTTAAGAAAAAGTAAATAAGGCCTACAATAACGCGTTGCTCTTACTTGGATACCAGCGTGAAAGACAGTCGTACTAATTGAATACATTTATGCATATAGCTGGATTAAATGAAACTGAATTGAATTTCATTAAATGAAACTGTTGTTTTCGCTTGCTATTGTCTAATTTATCGCCTGTTAGTCTCTTTTGAAACACTGGGGATGCTGCTTGATCCGCTTTGCTCTTTTCCACGGGTGAACATCTTACACAAATCTATGGGTCCACTCGATACCACCAGGTTGCCACTCCTTGGTCTGCCGCAAGGCCATTGCTATACATCTTGTCCACTGCTGTTATTAAAACTGTCATGGCGTCATTTAGTTTTCATTCAGCTTCCGCTGACGTTAGCCAAGCTTATCTGCATTGGCCGACATCTTATAATCTTATCGCATCAGCCGCAATGCAGCAGGCAACGGTGTTTCTATGGGACTTGACGGTCATCCAAACGTCTGCGCCTCAACGCATCCAGAAGGTAATTTATATGGCTGAGCTTTGTACAGCAGCTGAGGAATAGATTCACTGGCTATAATTGAGTAGGAACTTGAAGATGCGCTATAAAAATTAAATTGCTAGGTGGAAATAATGTATCAAAAGCAAATCGAAACTAGGTTTTTTGTGTGGAACTTTAATGGCTAATCTCCGAAAAAACCAGACTTTGCTACTCTTCATTATTTATCACTCTGCTATGTCGGTTAGTGAGCATACCTATATTTATATGAAAACGGGCTTCTGTTCAGTCCTCGCAACTCATGACCGATTCAACATTCATCGGTATAACAGTGTCAGAGGTGAAGGTCTGTGATTCTCGACAGAGAATAGCGTGACCTGGGTGCGGAAGAATAATGGAGGTTAGGGTAATTGTAGGCTGTCTGTTGTACTGTCTTACACGGACTATGTGTACAAGTAGTATCGGGGGGGGGGAGGGAAAGAAATTCAAGTCTATAATGAACATTAGGTTCTAGGACTAGGACCCTAAATAATGACTTTCCGAACTGTCAAACATAGCGACTATCATTATTGTAAAGTAAGTTGAGGCGACGTCCATAACCCTGGCATCAATCAGATATCGCCAACTCTTAATTAACAGAGCATGATAACTAAAACCATATCTTCCGTAGCGATGATTACGCTTATCCCAAGAACCTTCCGCGCTGCAGAAGTACAATTCATTCAGAGTTCTAGATGAGTACGAAAATGTAAAGTTGTGTTTCATGTGCTATTTGATTTAGTTCCATCTGCAGTTTGCTGAAATTGTTAATCGCTCCATTAACAAATTAAAAGCACTGCAAAGACCTGGAACGTCTAAACTTAAGAATGACAATTCCATAAGGAAAAACGTTATAAAAATGGGTTTTAATCTCTTTAACGGTTGAAGACAGATTTTTAAAGAGATTAAAACCCATTTTTATAACGTTGCTATGCGCAGCATAGCAAGTATGTTGTATTAAAATGTCTTAAAACTGTTTAAGCCCTTGTAACATATAATTATCACACCAAACATTGCTCTGAGGATATTTTATTTCATGCTAGCAACAAAACACGTTCATTAAACTTTTTCGTATGAAAACGAACAGTGTACATTCTACTCTTGTCTTTGTCATAGCTTAAGAAGAAAAAGCCAACATCAGCCAGTAAATCTAACTTACTACAAGCCAAATCAACAACTGTGAGCAAAAAGAACAGAAGCGTTGTGTTAAATGCGATAAATGTAACGTTGAGCAAGTCTTCAGCCGAGAAGAAACTTAAACAAAACCCATCAGCAGATTATGTCTTTAAACAAAAGTCTTGCACCTATCGCACAGAGTAATATTGTGCCACAGAATCAGAGGAACCAGTGACGATGTCTCTACGGTGATAGTAGAGGCAAATCGATTGGAAGTTTAGGGAGACCAGCAATCCCCAACACTTCTAGCAGTTTGGCCAGAACGGTACTCACTACCTGAAATACAGCGGTGAAGTTGAGCTGAAAAACAAAAAGAACACTCAACATTATCGCGAAATGTTTTTTTAATTTTGAACGAGAGTTTGATCAGTCTGACAATTTATATATTTGCCAATTTTTTTAAAATTCTCACGTTATGTCTTTTAGGCAGCGACGTTTAAGAGGCTTTGACTACTTTACAGGATTAAAAAGGTTCGAATTTCTGAGATTGGCAGTTGTTTCCATTACTTCAGATCAGCAAGGTGGAATGCACGAGAGCCGCATCGTGACTTAGCCAAAGCACCCATACCCGAACATCTCAAGGCGCGGGGAGCTATTTTAGGAAAGTTGTTGAAGGTAGGTAGGAATGATTATGGTAAGGATTTGATAGGTCAGATATGTTAGGTTGAAATCTTATTCTGAAGTTTAGACCAATGAAGCTGATTGAGTCAGGTTAAAGAGTTTGTACGAGGAGGTGACGCAGAGTTCGTGACAGTGCTCACGTGAGCCACAGAATTTTGGATGCGATTAATCTTGATCAGTTCGAAATATCAGATCCTTGCAAAAGTCGAATTGGCATAATCGAGGCAATTATGCCAAACGAAGCAGATAGGAGAATAGTCTACATACGGTCTGTTACATGACTTTGATAATAGCAGAAGTTATGTGACGCGTTTGCTATGACATGATAGAAACAATACTTGCACATTCTGTTATGGGGTGGAATTGCACAATTCGACACCATAACAGAATGTGCTAGTATCAAAGACATGAAACAGCAGACCAATGCAGCTGACTGCATTGGTGACTACTCTACAGAGTAGGCCTAACCGAAAGTGGTTTGGGAGACCTGACATCGGAATAGCAGTTCCAGCAAGGTCGATGCTTGAAGGAAAAAACATACTCATGGCCAACCATTGAATGCACTGAAGTTTAACCATTCCGGACTGATCCATGGGTGACAGAGCAAAGTAAAACTGAGTAGGCCTATCGTCAACCTGCAGCTGTGACTGGACCCCAAATGATTGGCTATGCAACTGATTGGTGAAGATCGTTAAAATAATTAGCCGAAAACAGACCCATGTGAGACGCCACCAGTGAAAAGACAAGGATCCGATAGAGTATAGGACCAATGCGCACATTTTCTCAGACCGATTGGAGAAGCACAAAATTAACGAGTTAAAGAGAGTCCAAGACCACCTATTGATTTACTCATATTGAACACTTGATAAATGCATAAATAAAATAATAAACAGTTGTAATTACTAATTATGCAAACATACCTAAAGCATCTGACACAATGGGTCATTAATATGGTGCTTTCTCAAGTTTTACTCATACATTGCCGTCGGTAACAAAATAGGTCTAGTCAGCATCGTGATTATTGGTGCGCATCTTGTGAGCAGATTATCGCGCCTCTAATTCAGTTTACCCATTTAGGAAGGCTCCTTATTTATTTGCTGAACATGGAACTCATGGTCTTCGTTTTTCCATCTATGTCAAAACGTGCTAACTTATTTGAATTGCCGAACAGAAAGACATATCGTGTCAGATGCTTTAGGTGTGTTTGGTAACGAAAGTTAATGTAGGACTCAGATCGATGAGGCGGTAATACTCATTCGTTAAGCGCTAGCTACATTAAAGTTTCAGCGTAGTTCTTCTAACCCATGGTAGGAGACGGTCAAGTAATATTATGAATAAATTCCAAGTCAATGTACTCACAGTTTCAGTGCCATTGCATAAAAGTTGTCCAACCACCTTGACTTTCGGCAATGGCAACAGACCCTGTTATAAAAAAATAACCACAGGTTGTCAAGGTAAATTCGTATCTGACACAGTTAGGCTATAATAAAGCTCGATAATAGCGATGATAATAATATTCGTTTATTAATTCAAACTGAAAAGTAGGCAATCAAATGACCTGTTATATTAGTTACAGATGATAACAAGTTTAATAGGAATAGAATTTATCTGTATAGCAGTCTGCAAGGCGCCCATCTGCACTACTGCTCAGTTGCAATCACCCTTAGGGAGTGTAAGGCTGCGCCAACCTTATGAAGCTAACGGGTATCGAACCCGTGTCCATCTGCTATTTGTGACATCGTGTTACCATTCAACCATCTTCCCGCTCCGCGTCGAACATCAGTGCTTCAATCTAAGCACTAGGCTACGCTACCCCAAAAGAGGGCGGCTAATTTCTTGGTTTCTAACGCAAATGTACTATATAAGTTTGAGTCTACAATTACTGGCCTGCAACAATATTGCTTAATCCATCTGATCAAGGAACAGTTGTTTTAGACTTAATATGGTTGTAGAAGTATTTAATACTGTGGGTGTTCTGATTTTGAGTAATTTGAAATAAAACGTAGGCCTATCTGTGACATTTCAAAGTCACAGAAGAAAACGAATTTAAATTTTAAACGGGCTATTACTTGATAACTGTCCATGTTTACAATTGTTATGTAAGTTATTAGAAATTTTTTTTACTGTTGCTCCTATCGTCTTATATCCTTCGTCATCCAAATTCCACACTCCTCTATAATGAACAAAACAGATTCTAGGTCTCGTCTGTCATCCACAAAAGGATTTGGCGGCAAGAAATTTCTTCCAACATCTTCGAGGTAAGAGGTTCTGGGGCTTAGTATTTGAAGGAGTCAGACTTGGGTTATTTATCACCCAAGATACGTGTTTCTGTCTCAGGTTTATTAATAGAACATGGTTAACAACATATTTACAACTAACTTAAAAACAACTCAGAGTCCAAGGTTCGCTTCGGTCAACGAGTAAGCATTGTTTATTAAATTCGCGCTGCATTACTATTTTTGATCTCCGGAAATGGTGCCCACCTGACCTTCAGTTTAGTGAATTCTGAGCTTTCCATTTTCCACCTCCTTTAACTTCTTTCATTCCCTCTCATCGTTCACCTCCACCTGTCTTTCAGCCATCTCTTCTCGAACCAATTTACTCCAATCATTGGACCCCGATCCGTCTTTCATGACTTCCTCTCAACTGTTTGCTTTCGCGAAATCTGTCCATCCTATACGTCTCCCTCTCT
Source organism: Aporrectodea caliginosa (assembly GCA_020284085.1). Classification (NCBI taxonomy): domain Eukaryota; kingdom Metazoa; phylum Annelida; class Clitellata; order Crassiclitellata; family Lumbricidae; genus Aporrectodea; species Aporrectodea caliginosa. The sequence goes on along the minus strand of JACEVL010000133.1, from coordinate 831,627 downwards.
CAGTCTCATAATTATTATGACAAGTGTGAGTAGATTTACAATGCCACTGTTAAATACAGCCTGGTCCTGAATAGTGATGATAAATACAGCCTGGTCCTGAATATTGATGATGTCGTTATAAATAAAACCACAGGAATATAGTTCAAGCAATCCAAATAATAAAAACCAAACATGTATGAAACATCGTTGTCCTCCTAATATTAAACTACAACCACCAGTCGCAAACAATCCGCCATCTATCTGTCTGACCCTATGCTCTTCTCTGAGAACCAAACCTGGATCACCGATATAATATTATTATGAAGCGCCTGTGTAGACCTTGTTCCTGTCACATAGCTGATCTGTCGATGAACAGTATTAATGAAATTTACGATTATATTATAACTGCCTATTAGGCTATACTTAAAGAATAGAGACTTGGATTGTTTAAAGTGATAACCGGTGAGAAAAGTAAAAACTGTGAATGTATAAAACCGACTACAATTACTTAAATTCGATAACTTATTAAGAATAAACAGATTGGGAATAAATACCTCGAGCACCGCAGACACCACCTTCACGACAATGCAAACGAGAGCTAGCACGGTCTTCAGCAACACAACAAGAAGAGCAACGAGGGCCTTCGCCAATTCATCTAAAGCAGTGGTCGGAGGAAGTGCAACTGGCCCTGCCGACGCCAGGTGGCTCTGGCAAAGGATGGCAACAACGGCGAGTAGAAACACAGCCTTCATTCTGCCGATGAGGTGCTGAATTCTTCTTCTGGATCGAGTGTTGAAGATGCTTCAGGTAGCTTTCTCTTCTCCTTCGTAGTCTCAGCCTTTCGGAGTGTGATGCCGCAGTCTCTTCGGGAGCTGCTTTTATAGCCATGTCTCGATCAACTTGTTTATGCGGAATTCTTTGAGTTTACCGTTGCGTGTAATTGAGTCATCATGAGTGTATCAGCTTTGATGAACACGACGCGGAATAAACAACCGCCAACGATGCATAGCTGCAGCCGAACAAAGAGATTGCACATGCACCTCTGAACGTCCGCTTTCCTCCTGAAACAACTAGGCCCATGATGCCAATGACTGCTGCAGTATTTATATGGAATTATTCTGCTCATTTAGCTGAATATTATTGCCAAAACTTTTTGTTTTCTTTAGTCACTTCTTCTGAGATAACTCTCAACGCTAAGCCCAACGAAGTTCTGAATCCGACTTCCAAGTGGAGAAGGAAGATAAACTGCGCTAAGATAAGTTGCGACAAGATCGTTATCTCTGCGGGAGATTAAGGAAGGCAGGTAAAGGTAAGATAATGCCATAGAAGCAAAGTAAGTTAAAGATAAGCTAAGGCGATGTATGCATGCATGCATGTAGGCCATATTTGTATGTATGCATGTCAATATGCATGCATATAATTATTATATATTTGTGCATGCATTCCCGCATGCAAGGTATGTATTTATTTATGTAGGCCCGATATAGTATGTATGCATTGTATGTATGTATGAGCACTTGTTATAGCGCCCCTTCAAGATTTCTACTCAGAGGCGCTCCCGACTACAGCGCGAACACTGAATCGGAGTTTCACGCCGAAGCGCATGAGCAATTGCGAGTGAAGGACTTGCCCAGGGTCCCTACGCGGCGGCTTGAGGTGGATTCGAACCCGCAACCCTCCGGCTACACGGCACCGAACATACCCCTACACCACTGCGCCCCACACGTATGTATGTATGTATGTATGTATGTATGTATGTATGTATGTATGTATGTATGTATGTATGTATGTATGTATGTATGTATGTATGTATGTATGTATGTATGTATGTATGTATGTATGTATGTATGTATGTATGTATGTATGTATGTATGTATGTATATATGTATGTATGTATGTATGTATGTATGTATGTATGTACGTGTGTGCTTGTATGTGTGTAATATTACGTGGGTGTGCAATTAGATATTACTAATGCCGGTCAACCTTTTCATGTAGGAAGTCTTATAATGCATCAACAGTAAACACATCGCAGGTCACAACAACAGCTACATGTACATGTATTACTGTACTATTGCATCTATGTTCATAACATAAGGGCACAACCTTCAGCTTTAAGGTCTCCAAACTTCTCTATACTACGTGACTGCGCCAATATTTATCGGTCCAGTTTCTCGTGTTGACCGCTTCAGAGTCACGACATAAGAGGTCGCATCGAGGTTCAAAGGTGACCTTCAAACATTCACACACATCATTTGTATTGCTCCCAATAATTTTGGTAATAAGGCTCAAAGGTAGGTCTAAGCTTCATTCGTTCATTTACAGCATTTATACAGCTCACTTATAAGATGTCTGTTAGCGGCGTTCCGGGACCCTTTTAAACTATTAAAAATAATTAGTTAATTAAAAATTGTAATAATAAAATATTTTAAATTATTTAGATACTTTAATTTAAGTGCTTTCAGTGTTTAGTGATGTTGATATATATGAAATTGAAATATTAGCATCAAATATGCCCCTATAATTGTTCTGAAATTGTTGAGTTCCGGAACCTTTTAATCTTGACAAAGGCACTGACTGCTGCTGCTCTGCTGCTGCTGCTACTGCTACTGCTGCTGCTGCTGCTGCTGCTGCTGCTGCTGCTGCTGCTGCTGCTGCTACTACTACTACTACTACTACTACTACTACTACTACTACTACTACTACTACTACTACTACTACTACTACTACTACTACTACTACTACTACTACTACTACTACTACTACTACTACTACTACTACTACTACTACTACTACTACTACTACTACTACTACTACTACTACTACTACTACTACTACTACTACTACTAATGCCACTATGCGCTGCTTGCAATCACAAGTGGAGGTCCTGCTTTAGGTCCATACGGCGTGCTGAGCATTTCATCGTTGTTGATCGACTGTTGCGTCATTTCGACGGATTATTTCATCTATATATGCAGAATTTGCTCAGTATCTTCTTCGAGCATGTTGGAGCTTTCTGGTGATAGGTTTGCGTACGGGACTCATTCGTCGGTTATACATAGGATTTTGTGCGATTATGGTATTTTTGTTCGCAAATCGCCTTGGCCATCGTGACAACATCAGATGATCAGACCTATATCCTTCTGTTGTACGGTCGAGTCTGAGCCATACGGACCGTGTACAACCGGACTACACCGCCTGTAACCGGGTGTTTTTGTCTCGGTGGAAGACGACCGACGCAGGACATTGGAGTGACCAGGTGACCTCGACCGTTAGTGACTGGAGGCGCTTCAATGTACCGACCGACACACGACGAATGCCTTTTCTGCGTACTCCTTGTGCCTTGGTCACGAATATCCTGCGTCGGTCGTCTTCCACCATTGAGGTTCTGCCAGTCGACAGACCCAGAGAAAAGAAAGAGGTCTTGAGACAACGAAAAGAAGCACTTGGCCCACCAGTTAATAAACAGGAACGTGTCAAAGGGGAAACTGGTTCCATAGTGCAGGGCCAATGAAGGTAATAAAGCTGCGCCTCTCAGTGTCAACTGTGCTCAGCGGTGAGACTTCTTCGCTCAAAGGCGCAAGGGGATGTCCCGTCTTTCCCAGGTCCATCATTCAGAAGTGGAAAACAAGCATGCATGCAATGAATAGGGCCTACATACAATTTTAAAGACTTGCTCAAGGTCGAAGCAGGCAAACATGCATCAAATTCTTCCCAGTGTTCACGTGAACGCGTGTTATTCATAATTATGAAATATTGACGATTGTAAACATCTTCTAAGGCTGACATAGTTTGCAATTAAATGGACCTGACCCCATTATAGTGGCCTCGGCTGGGCTGGGCTGAGAACAACTTCGCTTAAAGTTCGATGCCACACAAAGATTAGACCTATACGCACTGACAAACAAACAAACAAACAGACAAACAAACCCACGCAAGGTTAGTTCCACGTGTGTGCGTGGGCCCGTCACTGGTGACTCTTTCAGCTTACATTATATTACAGATTATATGGAATGATGACATTGTTCCGTATTGTGTGTCACATAGAACATTCTTGCATCATGGACTGCATAGATGAAAAGATAACGATGCTGTTTATTATGCATCACGTTGAATCATGACCTGCATACCTATAGCCCGTGGTCTAATGACTTCTATTGTCGCATTATAATAGTAATGTCCAAGACATCAGCTGATGCTCACTTTTGACCATCGACTGAGAAATCCCGATAGCCCAACACTATTCGGGTGCAGAGCACATCGAGAGTCACAATATCCATTGGTCGAGTACAGTATCCATTTTGATTGAGGGGTGAGTGTACAACAGCGATATAGGGCGATTGGCTGGACTATTTTTAATAGATTATTTACTCAAATATGCTTAAATTTATAGTTCTTTATAATGGACCCTCGCTAAAGAGTTTCGAACCATTTGTAGCTTTTGATGGTCTACCTTAATGAAACCAATGAGAAGAGAATTGCAGTAGGCCTACTCAGATCTATTGGAAACAAAAACATTATTTTGCCAGTAGAATTCAGGCAGTATGCAGCAAAAGATGTAAGATTCAACGTATAGTTCGTATGCGACACCGAGCCGATCTGCATAATGCCCAGTATGGTTAGAAAATGTATATCGTGGAGTCAAACGCCACACCCAAATTGCGTGCAAAACAAATAAGCCACCCCTCTGAATAGATGTAAGCCAATCAAATTTGTCGAGCTGTTGGATTTGGCCCAGAAGTAGAAATTCAGTTTTAGTAGGATTCATAAGAAGTTAATTACTAGCCATTCAAGATTGAACACCGCCAAGAACCAAAAGGAAGATTGAATTAGACGTTGAACTATAAAAAGAAGAAAAAAGTTGATCATCGTCAACGTACAATCTACCCTCCCAAAGATCTACTCAGCCTTTAATTTGCTAGGTGGCGTTGGTAAAATGAGCAGTAAGATAGATGGGGCATTTACATGGCTGCCATGCAGTTAAAATCAACACACAGACACAGACACCCACCCACACCCACCCACACACACACACACACCAACATACACCCACACACACCCACACACACACAGGTCCGACTCACAACGACACACACATGTACACACCCACACATCTGCCACACACACACACACACACACACACACACACACAACACACACACACACACACACACACACACACAAGCCACACACACACCCACACACACACACACACACACACACACGCACACACACATATCGCCGGAGTTGGAGTGGGAGCGCCTGTATGAACCAAGTGGAGGGGTAAATAATGTAAATAGAACTGGACCTAACACAGAACAGTGTGGTACCCCTCAGTAAATATCGTGGGGGCGGAAGTTTGTTGATTTACACGAATTTGAGTAAGAGAGTACAAGTAGGCCCTAAGATTCGAGTCAATTAAAGGCGGAACCAGGTAGCCCGAACCAATGTTCGAGGCGATGAAGAGGTGGGCGACGTATAGGACTAATATGTTCAGCGGTATCAAAAGCAGCAGATAGGTCCAGCAGAACCAGAACAAGGTTCAGGGGAATGAGAGCGTGTGAGAATAGTACATTATTTAGTATGTATCACATAGGGCCTACAATCGTCTTGCAACATGGGCTGCATATATGCGAAGACGACATTGCTGCTCGTTGTGTATCACATCGGACGGAGTTTAATTACGGTCTACATTATATGTGACGCCAGGGCTCAAAACCCGTCGCTTGTCGCTTCCTAGATACTGAGCTAGAAGCTGAAATAGGCGAGACAGGTCAGAAATGTAGAATATATAATAATAACTAATTATAGATCTAATAATAATCTTTTTATCTTTATTGAAGCGCCTGACAAACGCACTGCACTATACATTAATTTTTACATGTTATGCAATTGAAACAATTCACAAGAACACAAATGACAGAATACATAAATCTTAACTACTAACAGAACAGACAGCCTGCAATACACGGCGCTAATAGCTGCCTGCCTACAAAGCATGTCCGCCTACGGGACTCAAACTCGGTACCTCTCGCTCTCTATGCCAGTGTGTTATCCAATGCGCTATCGGCCCCCTGGCATATGCATATACGTATATAATTATTATTATGCTTCCTTGACATAATTAAACTAGATCGTTCGACTTTATCTGCTGACTTTCCTCACTTTGTCTTCTCGACACTGTCCCAAACTTTGGGATTGTTCTTGATCAGGAACTTAGCTTTTCTGCACACCTAAATCTCTTACGCTGTGCTTGCTTTTTCAGTTGCGGTAATTTCGGGTAATTTCCCGTTCACTTTCATCTAAACCCGCACTTGTCCAACCGCTGCTAGTGCGGACTCCATGGCCATCGAGGCAGATGAATCCTTATTTAGGGCTATCGTCTGAGAATTAAATCAAAACCATGTTCTGAGAAGATTTCTCCCTCAGCTTCATAGCTTTAGTTACAACCTCCGAACCCGGGCGCATGGGTTTAAACTGCCACAAAAGGACGACCGTAATTTTTTACCACGACTCCTGTATATGAACATGACATGTATCAAAACTAGGCCTAATTAGAAGGCCACTTGTGCAGGTCTGACCGGTTGGCCCCCGGCTGGCCTGTCGCCAGTTGCGGCTGTGTCAACTTGATTTTTTAATAAACGAATATTGTTTGATGAATTGATTGATACTGCAATAATGTCCTTCTTTGTGCGTTTGTTTGTAGTAGAAATAGGGCACTACAGTAACTGCAGCGCCATCTATGTTCTTCTTCCCTTGGGGCGCATTGGGTAACTTGAGCGCGTGCTTCTTGCAGCTGCTAGGCTTGAGCAGAGAATTGCAGTAAGGTCTACTGCAATTCTCTGCTCAAGCCTAGCAGCTGCAAGAAGCACAATGTTTCTCGTATTTCAAAATTTGACCATGTATCGCATTATATTGGGTAATGTTCACTGGCTGCTTGTTTCCAGTGCATTGATTTTCGAATTTCGCTCTGGGTCTGTCTCAGGTTTGGATGGCTTTGTTCTGCATATCGAGATGAACTTGTTCCCGTTGCGCGCTCTTCAAAGATGCAACGTCGTGCCTTATAACTTAAGTGGTTCGACCCACCACGTGGAATAACCTTCGTTCAAGTCTGCATGTTCTTTTAACCTTGAACTCTTCATACACCTTTTGCAAGCAGATGAAAACTATTCTTTGTCGCCGGAATTGGACTGGGAACGCCACTGAGTAGGTATGATGGAAGGGCACTAAGTGAGTCCTCTGAATTAATGAATGAAGTTAAAATACCTCCAAGAATTTCTTAAAATTGGCCTATAAAATGACATTCAAAACAATAATATCCTTTATAATAAGATTTTGAAGTTAGAGTCTCTTTCTTCATTTAAAACAGTCGGTTCTCTAAAGTCTTTGAAGTCTTTACTTACTTTTGAAAGCATCTAGCACTAACAGATGTATAGTCAAGATCGTCGCGAAAGCACCAAAATGCTTAATCACCAATTAGAGTTTGCAAAGCTGGGCTATATGAATACATATAATGCAAACACTGACACACAGTCATATTCACTTACGTGAATATAATTCTTTACTTTGTATCATATTATATCTGATAATGCGCTATGGTACACCTAGGTCCTCTATAAGTAAACTGTAACTGACGATAAAATTTAATACGAATAAACTTTGTCCAGTTATTTCATTATTTTAAGAATGAGCTACTTTCCTTGTATTCAAACGCAGTGTTGCGACTATTTCTGCGCTGCCTCAAGGTCTAAAAATGGTTACAGACTTATGTCAGTATTGGCACTTAGTAAGTCTTCTCACATTTATCGTCCAATCCGACATAAAAGAACTGAATAACACGGAATAGAACATAATAGAACAGAGCAGAATAGAGAATAATAGAATACTAGAATAGAATAGAATGAGTTAGATTGGATTAATGTGGTCCAAAATGAATGAATGAATGAATCAGCGCCTAGGACTCCGTGTCAACGTAATGAACGTATACATTCCTTTCGACCAAATTCTGTCGTTCGGTTTTATCTGCACGGAATATTTTATCTGAACGGTCCAATTCGACTTTAGATAATATTATTACCGCCAAAAAGGCAACTACAGCAGTTGGGAAAACAGGCGTCCTTATTGCGTCGAAAACCACGTAGAGCGTGCAGAGACTATGAGGTGATCATTATGTTAGCGTTAGTGTCTATTACCAACTGCATGTATTTGGATAGGTGTGCCAATCTAATCAAGTTCATAGGCATATGCGTGAATGAAAGCTTTCATACATGACCGCATTGGGTAAGTTTACAGAGATGACCACATTGGCTAGGTTTACAGAGATGACCACATTGGCTAGGTTTACAGAGATGACCACATTGGCTAGGTTTACAGAGATGACCACATTGGCTAGGTTTACAGAGATGACCACATTGGCTAGGTTTACAGAGATGACCACATTGGCTAGGTTTACAGAGATGACCACATTGGCTAGGTTTACAGAGATGACCACATTGGCTACATGTCTGCCTTTAAACTGAGTCATAACATAACCAGCATTAGCTTCAAGAGCAGCAGACAACAGTCACGCAACAAATGTTCTCGGCCAAGTAGCACTTCTTTTAAAATAAGAAAATTGTTCCTTAAACTTTCCAAGTCCACAAGCGCGTGAAACAGCACAATACCAGCGTGTCAACATCCATGATTGCGTGGGCTAACCGATGCCTCAACAACGGTAGTACGAACAAAGACCTGTTGATATTTACTAGATGTCAACGTGAATTCGACAAGCTGACCTGATATCCCACGCGATCTGGTGCACAGGTCAAGGAATGCTCATTATTTTTAACTATGGGCGGCCTGTTTGATAGGTTCCTTGAGGAGCGCCCGGCCAGAGTTCGTCGATGCGTTCTATCACCATGGTTCAACGCGTAGTGTCGACTCGTCCGGCGCCTTGTCGGCCGACTTTAAAGGCTATATCGGCGTACCGACTCACCTGCCGATCGCTCCATCTGGGTCAGGTTCGTGCATGACATGCGTCGGCGTTACCGGGACAAGGAGCGGACTTATTGGGAGTCCAAGATCTCCTCCCACGCTAAGGACCCCAAGCGGCTGTGGACCACCTTTGACGCGTTCCTTGGCAGGCGCCGGGGTGACCACCGATCTTTCATCCTTCTTGGCCGACGACTTCCTCGCTTCATTCATCACTTAGTTTCTCAGCATCCTCCACCTGTCTACCCTCTACTGTCTGCCGCATGTCTGCCATGGTCACCGCCACCAGTGCAGAGCTGCGCTGCATCATTCTCACCTCTCCATCTAAATCCTATGAGCTCGACCTGCTTACGACATTTCAGGTCCAGGAACAAGTCGACGTTCTACTTCCGGTTCTAACAGTTCTCTGCAACCGATCTATCCAAGATGGAATCCTACAACCGTCCCGGAAACGTTCAATCTTGGTTCCTGTTCTAACGGACGACGGGCTCCACGCATCTGATCCTGATGATTTTCGATGAATTGCTAACGAGTAATTTCTTATTGAAAAATTGCTGCTTATCAGCTCACTCTTTATCTAGATGCAAGCAAATGCTACCTGATTGCCAATCCGGTTTTCTGAAAGGCCACTCCACTGAACTCTCCTACTTCGTCTCTGGATTTGACATTTATGTGGCTGTTGATAGGTCGCAGCTTACTCTCCTGGCCCTGTTCGACGTTAGTGCCGCTTTTGACACTGTCGATCACGAAATTCTACTAAAGCGGCTAGACATTTCATTTGACTGACTGGCAATTTTCTTAATTGGCTGGGCTCACTCCTTGGTTTGGTCCATGGGCCCTCTAGGTCTCCGTTGGTCCCTGCCCATATGGTCTCCCCAGGGCTCGGTGCTAGGCCCTCAGGTATATTATTTACACACCGAGGCTCGTTTCTCTTCTCACTGTCTGTGCTGTGCTGGGTCAGCTATACGCTGATGACGTCCTGGACTACCGGCACTGCCGGAGACAATGAACTTTGTGAGTAAGAAGACAGCATAGTTTGATACGTTTAATAAAAGCCTTCGACTCTACGCTCATCTTGTAAACCAGCATACTACTGCGAGTCAACAAATACGTTAGTTTCCTGTGCGTTACTTAGCCTACCGTATTTAATTTTTTTGAACAGCGTAATTGAACGATGATACCCTGATCTTACTCTTTATGAACAGCACTAAACTATTATGCGGATATTTCGCTGGTTCAAGCTCCCCAATGCACACTAAACGAGGATATTAAGTAGGCCTACTTGATAAATAGGTGAGATTACATGTGAATTATTCCGGATTTTTCTATATAAAAGTCAATGTTCAGATGAACCTGTTGTTAGAGAGTTAGTCAGATTTTTAAAATGAACTATAGCATGAGCAAGGGCGAACAGAAAGGACCCTCCATATTATGAAGAAAGTTAGATTTACTAATTGAAGCACCTAGGATATCAATCAAGCAGCCGTTTATTGAATCAACAACAGCACAATTAATTAACAATCAGTCATTTAAAAATAATGTTAATCTGCTGATGCCGTCAACAGGACATCCCTAATGCCCCTTTTCCATATTACATTTACTGATGGCAAGACGATTTTTATGATCATATAGTTATAGAAAATTCAGCTTAAATAACAATGTTAGGGCTAAATCATAGCCAAACAACTAAATAACAAAACATTGCAGTACAAGATTTAAAACAAATCAAAACAAAACAGATTATAATGTTCACAGTTGTACATTATAAACAATCTTAACTAAGGTACAATCTATCGAGTCATATTCTTTTTATGTGTTCAAGAGATAATGTTTCAGTTGAGCTTTAAATTGAGCCATGTGTAAAAGTACAACACTCGTTCCAGACACGACTATTGCTCTGTGGTCTGTAGGACTACTGTCAGACATTTTTCACTGAGTCAAGGACCCAAAATTATGGATCACCATAGATCCAAACATTTGTGCATAATATTCGTTAAATGCATTTAGGTTCTCTTGCAAATCATTTTTGATCGGTCCATATTAATAATACAATATGCTACATTGTACTGTATCAATATTATTTCTAGGACTATCGTTCAAACGACCATCACTCATATGACCATTGCTCATAGAACTTTCGCCCACACGTTGACTGCAATTACAGCAAACTTCCAAATAGATTGTAATTATAATGCAGTCTACCTACTGCACTTCAAGACAACTTATCAAGAAAATTATTTCTAGGCATCAATTCACTTCATATATCTTTACAAATATTTATTAAACAAATTATTTATCGGATAGGCTATATTTATATAACAATATGCTACTTAGTACTGTATGATTGTTAATGTACCTTGAGTGCTGACCGATGATATGTTCGTTAAATTGTAGTTCATATTACCGTCTAATACTTTTACAGGGATGACTAGATAAGCTGTGCCAGATTCTTCTCCTCGAGCATCAGTATCAAATTTTTTATTTCGTGTAAGCATTATGTTAAGTAGGTTGGCTCCTCTGTTTTCTTGCGTTCTAGTATGTGAAATTGTTTATTGCAAGGTAATAAATGGTCAAATGCTCGATTTAAACTCAATAAACAATAAACAAATGTTGCAAGAACGAGAGAGACTATAAACATTATTGGAAGAAAAATAGACGAGTTTACCAACGTCAGCTGGATGAAAATAGTTTAGGAGAGAGACATTTACTAGATGTAGTCTAGATGAACTATCCAATATCCGATACCACAGATTTTATCTGCAATACAATCTAGACATTAAATGTCTAAATTTTATTCGCAAGGTCATGGATAGGCCATGACCTTGCGAATAAACCTGGGGATAAACTTATCTTCTCAAGATGTAGTTAGGCTAGTTATTTAAAGCATCCACACGATTCAGGATCAAGAGTTCAAGAAACACATAAAATGACAATTACCTAAAGCTAACAATTTATCATCAGCAGCAGTTTCTGATGCCAGCGATAGGTACGAATAAATTATCCCCTTTGTCCTCTGTCATTTGTCAAGTCAAATGCTCTTCTCAAGTGTCAAAGTGATGTCATGTCCTGATTTATATTGCTATCCAAAATAGTTTCGGCCTGTCTTTGTTTCTTTTTCCTTCGAATCTTTCATACATGTAGTGCATTGTGTGGAATTCGTTCATTTGGCATTACTTGTACATGTCCAATCCTTCGGAGTCTTCGTTGAATGACTTTATCTAGCAGGGTTGTTTGGATACCTAATGCTTACCTAATGTCATCTTCTTTATTTTTTGCAGTCTTGAAATCCCAGCGATCTTCCGTAGCCTACTAATTTCTGCTGTGAGAATTCTTTTCTCATCTTGCTTTCGTATTGTCCAACATTCTAATCTGTATAGGAAAATCGGTTGTATCATTGCCTCGTATATTTTTGTCTTGGTTTTCTTCATTATTTCACTGCTTCTCCATTTCCTGTTCATTTTCGAAATGCTTGTGAGCTGCGTCCAATCTTCCTTTATATGTCTTTTCGCTGCTGCTATTAGTCCTCCTAGGTATTCGATTTGTTTTACCTGCTCAGTGCTCAATTGCTTCACCTTTACTGTTGATAGACTGATAGTTATTGTTATTGTAATCAAGACTGATAGTTATTGTTATCAAGACTGATAGTTATTGTTATTGTTATCAAGACTGATAGTTATTGTTATCAAGACTGATAGTTATTGTTACTGTTATCAAGACTGATGGTTATTGTTATTGTTATCAAGACTGATAGTTATTGTTATCAAGACTGATAGTTATTGTTACTGTTATCAAGACTGATGGTTATTGTTATTGTTATCAAGACTGATAGTTATTGTTATCAAGACTGATAGTTATTGTTACTGTTATCAAGACTGATAGTTATTGTTATTGTTATCAAGACTGATAGTTATTGTTATTGTTATCAAGACTGATAGTTATTGTTGTCACCTTGGCCCTTTCTGTATCCACTGCTTTTTATTTTCCCTGCGTTAATCATTGGGCCGAATCGTCTAGTGGTTTCGTCTATCTGTGTAGCAATTTCCTCTGTTTCGGTCTACTTCTAGTGATTAGGCCAATATGTTGTCTGAAACACCGGAGATCAATAAGTGACATTAATGCTTCTACTACTAGGCCAAACAGGTATGGAGATCAAATGCATCCTTGTCGTAACCTATTAATAATGGAGTTCAAATGCATCCTTGTCGTAACCTATTAATAAACTTAATTATCCATGCAGCCTATGGGCATGGTGGGTTGTAGTTGGTCGATGCCTTTACCTCCTTTAACATTGATTCCCTAGGAGCGTAAGCATGAACTGGAGCTGTTCACCTTTTCAAAAATAAACTCTGATTGCTGTTCAATGGTGCGTACTTCGTCAAGTGTGGCAATGCTCGCTAGGTGACAGTACTGCACAAATACATGCAGCCAGTTATTTCTACATGTAAGAACTATACTAATCGATTCGTTATATAAAACAGGTTATCGCTATTCAGTATTGATCACTCCAAATTAAATAAAACTTCGTCAGTATAGATATAAACGTATCTAAGACTACAATTCGAATCAATCGTATTACACGACAATTCATTATAATTTGCTCATCACCTGAAAGCCCTGGATTTTTCAAAGGCGTTTGATGCTGAGAGGCACGTCTACTTGGCTGAACAACTTGCTGAAATGCTTATTCTCGACAGTATGTATAAATGGATAATCGATTTTCTCAGCCAACGACAACATAGGCCACGTTCTTAGGCATCAATTCTACCACAATGAAATCAATGCCAGCATTGTCCAGAGGTCAGGTCTGGGCCCAGTTAATTAATATAACCACACCTAAGTTAAAGACACGGCTCTCTACTTGCAAGATGATTATGTATGCGGATGGTAGATACCTCCTGATTCCTTCTGCTAACTGCAAACTGGCGATGTCTGAGCTAGAACACGGCTCGGCCTGGACCTAGACATGCAATGTGAAGTTAAGCCAGGCCAAAATCCAAGGAAATGATTGTTCGTCGACCCAGAAAGGCTGGGAGAGGACTTTCCCAGAGCCATATGTGATATCACCAGTGTTAACAGCATGACTATTTTAGGATTAATGCTTTCAGAGCATCTCAGTTTCGACACGCGTCTAAACAGCATCGGTATCAAGGCCAGACTGTCGTTGTTTGCCCTCCTATCTTGATTGCCCGTGTATTAGCAGGTCCATGACTAGGCGATGCTGTTAGTGCAATCGGGGTGGACCAAGAGATCTCCGGACGAAAATTTCATCACCCGACATTTTATCATCATTGCCGCAGAAACTCCGAACGGGTGTGACCTATAAACTAGTTGGGAATCTGTTGGTTGGGTGTAGCGTGTTTGCGTGAGTCTGCCACCGGTGACTCTTCTAGTGAACAATGTTATCCAACCGACAAATGGTCTGCACAATACGACATTTAACATCATGAGACCAGCACAGACATATTTTTCTTAATCTTTTTTTTCCTTTGTTTCAGAACTAGCTGTAATCAGTTGGGGTGTGTCAGCTGTTTTGTGTGTGTGTGCGCCATTAAACGAATATAATAATAATAATCGTGATGGCTCGGATGCTGTATTGGTGGGGCTTAATGGGACAGGAGGGGCGAGTCCGCTTCCAGGCTATAACGCGATGTCTGGTCCGGTTGCGATATCTCCCCGACTCCTACCGAAGCACTATGCCAGAACGCTGACTCACGTCTTTCTGTGCATCATTATTGATCCCCACACGTTTTGGTCCCTCCTCAAACCCGCTGTCTATTCACTGTGTCCTCAAGCCCACAATAAACTAATACTAGACTAATCTTGCTCAGAGGTTCCCTTTGTTTACCTTCTCCGCTACTGTTCGTAACCTGGATGTTAGGCGTTCTGTTTCCTCCTCCATTTTTACTACCATGGTTCATGCATTCATTTACCCTAATTCGCTATTTGCTGGTCTACCGAAAAGACTCATGTCTCCATTGCAATCAGAGCTTAATGCAGCTGCCCCCTTGACAGCTCGTCTTATTCGCTTTTCTCACATTTCGACCTTCACGACTGAGCAGTTACATTGGCTTCCTCTCATCACCTTAATTCGGTTAAAGATTCTCTTTCTTACCTCCAGAGTGCTCTTGTGTCTAGCCCCCGCTATCTTTGTGATTCTATTCGCCGACCCCTTTCTGCTGCCTCTGGTCTCTCACTACGCTCTTTAAACAGGCTTGACCTCCTTGTACCTCGGTCGCAGACTGCCACTGCCCAGCATCAATCAATCAATCAATCAATCAATCAATCAATCAATCAATCAATCAATCAATCAATCAATCAATCAATCAATCAATCAATCAATCAATCAATCAATCAATCAATCAATCAATCAATCAATCAATCAATCAATCAATCAATCAATCAATCAATCAATCAATCAATCAATCAATCAATCAATCAATCAATCAATCAATCAATCAATCAATCAATCAATCAATCAATCAATCAATCAATCAATCAATCAATCAATCAATCAATCAATCAATCAATCAATCACTCAAATCAATCAATCAATCAATCAATCAATCAATCAATCAATCTCAATCAATCAATCAATCAATCAATCAATCAATCAATCAATCAATCAATCAATCAATTCAATCAATCAATCAATCAATCAATCAATCAATCAATCAATCAATCAATCAATCACCAATCAAATCAATCACCAATCAATCAATCAATCAATCAAATCAATACCCAATCAATCAATCAATCAATCAATCAATCAATCAATCAATCAATTCAATCAATCAATCAAATCAATCAATCGTTTATTTGTAGCCAAACAACAATAAACAATAATATTACAAATCAGATTGCACTTTTAAGTATGGATTGTTGAATGCCACAAGGGAAGGCCCTGAAGGGATCAAAGATCCCGCTAAGTAGGGACACCTCTATATAATTTCAACAGAATATGTGGCGACCGAAAGATGCTTTACTTAGTAGAGTAGAACAGTTGTTGACTTGATTAACATGAACAATCTTAACTAACCTTAACTAATTTAAACTAAATATCGAAAGTAAAAGGAATGAGTGGAAAGTGCAGTTAAACACATGGAAATAAAAGATTAATTCATCAAAGCATTAATAATTACCTTCAACTAAATAAATGCGAAGCTTATTCTTAAACAGTGTAAGTGAGGGAGATTTTCTGATTTCTTGAGGAATTTTATTCCAGGTAGTGGCGCCAATAGATTTTATTGAGAACTGACGAGAGTTTGAGCGGGCAAAGACACGTCTATAATTCACGGAGTTTCTTGTTAAATGGGAGAGAACCTCTGAGGAAAGATAAAAGAATCCCTTGTATACTGGAGGTAGTAGGCCTCGGTCGTACTTGTATTGTATTGTATTGTATTGTATTGTAGTTGAACACTTGTTATAGCGCCCCTACCAGATTGGCCATTCAGAGGCGCTCCCGACTACTGCGCGGACGCTGAATCGGAGTTTCACGCCGAAGCGCACGAGCAATTGCGAGTGAAGGACTTGCCCAGGGTCCCTACGCGGCGGCTTTGAGGTGGATTAGAACCCGCAACCCTCCAGCTGCAAGGCACCGAACATACCCCTATACCACCGCGCCCCAGTTGTATTGTGTTGTGTTGTATTGTATTGTATTGTACTCCACGTTTATATTGCGACCGAGCCACCCGCAGTAAAGATCCGAGAAATTAATCTCTGATAAACCGACAGACCCGGAATCGAACCCGGGCCGTCGGCGTGGCGAGCGGGCTACCAACCCACTCGGCCACTCAGGATCTCTACTTGTACATAAATTCACCGATTTGGAACAGCCTGAGCTGCTCTAATTTTAATACTTTAAAGTTAAAAAATAGAGGGTTGGTATGAGATCCATAAGTAGTACCAGTCACTATACGAATAACCCGTTTTTGCAAAGTTATCAGTCTTTGTAACCTTGTAGTGTAGGTTGAGACCCATACATCGTGCCTATGCATCTCTCGGCCCTGTGTTCTGGAATGAACTTCCCTCTACGATTCGATCTGTAACCTTAACTGGAGTATTGCAGACTCTTCTCACTGTCTTAAGACGTTTCTCTTTTCTCAGGGCTCTATGCACTGGGAACTCCTCTGGTTAGGTATTATTGTGAGAGTGGCTGTTAGTAAATCTGTAAATATCGCGCCCCAGTTGTATTGTGTTGTGTTGTATTGTATTGTATTGTATTGTATACACTGCAATACACGCCGCAGACAGTTTGGCTCGTAATACATTATTTTGTTGTAAGGATGATTTACTCTTAACTAACGACGTTGTATTATGTACATCAAAGTGCGGTAAGCAATTGGTTCAATAAAGAATAAACTTACTTACTTATTTACATATGTTGCAGCTTCCGTATAGGCCACTATAATATTGCAGTATATAAGGTAAACCACCAACCGATTAGTCAAGTTAGCAAAGGTCATAAAAGGTTATAAACTCAGCCACTGATCATACTGTCAGTGCCAGTCCAAAGCATGAATGAAGGAGGAGGGCGACTCTAATGGTCTTTGTTACCACACAGTGGTCGTTAAACAGCAAAACAAGCAAGATTCGTCAAATGCGATAATGTTCGCTAGGTGGCAGCTCTATTACATGCAGCGTCTTCAGAGTTCAGATGTCATAACAGCGTCCAAACAATATTTCCCACCAGAAAAAAAACTATCCCAGGGCAATGCAGATATGCTTGGATAACAATCTATGGGTCCACTCGATCCCATCGGTTTGTCAATCCTTTGGTATGCCGCAAAACCGTTGCTGTACATCTTGTAAGCTGCTGCTATTAAAAGTCTTTTAGTGTCTGTTGGTTTTTGCTTCAGCTATATGCTAATATTATCCAAGCCTATCTGCATTGCCCGGCATCTTACGCTCATACCGCATCGGCCACAATGAAGCAAGCCACAGTGGTGTCTGAGACTTGAAGGTAGTCCGATCGTCTGCGCCTCAATGTATCCAAAAGGTAATTTATATGGCTGTGCTTTCAAAGCTCTGCACAGCAGCTGAGCAAAATAGATTCGCTGGCTGTAACTGAGTAGCAATTTGTTAAAGACGATATAAAAATTAAATTGTTAGGTGGAAATACTCTATCAAAAAGAAATCGAAATTAGGTGCACTGTTTTTGAGGAAATTGCATGGCTAATCACCGAAAAACCAGTCTTGCAACTCTTTATTATTTACCACATTGTTATATCGGAATGTGAGCGCACCTATTTTTATACCAAATCGGACTTCTGTTCAGGTTTCAGAACTCAGTACTGACTCAACATTTATCAGTATAATTGTCAGAGGCGAATGTCTGAGGTTCTCAACAAAGAATAGGGTACGTGGGTGTGGAAGAGAAATGATGGTTAGGGTAATTACAGGCTGTCCCTTGCACTGTCTTATACCGGGTTATGTTTACTCGTACTATCGGGGAGAAATTCCAGTCTAATGAACATGAGTCTCTAAGATCCAAACAAATGACTTTCCGAACTGTCAAACAGTCACGACTATCATCATTGTGAAGTAAGTACTAAGAGATTCGATGTCCACAGTTCTTGCAGGCACAAGATATCGTCAACACTTGATACATGGTGTGTACTAAAACCATAACATTCTTGCGTAGCGATGATTACGCTTAGCCAGGCAACATTCTACGTCGCAGAAGTAGGGCCTACAATTCATTCGGATTTCTATATGAATTCTGAAACGTAAAGTTGTATTTGATTTGCTATTTGATTTAGTCCCATCTACTGTTGGTTATGATTGTTAATTGCTCTAGAAGTAGAGGAAGAAGAAGAGCAGTCCCTTAAGCTAGCCTGAGACAGCCATGGGTATGAAGTGTTAGCGACTTCATTTTCTTAGCCTCGGCATATGAGGGCGGGTGGCAAATCCTATTCCTCACTGTGTCATCTTCACAACGAGAGTGTACGGCCAGTGTACTCATTATAGCTGAGTTGGCTAGCGGTGCCGGTGGAAGAGAAATCTCGAACCAAATCTTCTGTCCGGGCGGGTATTTGAACCCCGACCTCTCAATTGACAGTCCAGCGCGCTGACAACTTCACTATCGAGCACTAGATCTAAATTAGGAGCACTGCGAAGACCTGGGAACTTCTAAAATTGAGAATAGAGTATTCCCTATGGAAAGCCTTTAATCTTTTTAAAATCTGCCTTCAACTGACGATTTTTTCGCACTTAAACAAGAAGTAAGCTGCATTCAAACGTGTTAAAATGTTTCAACTAGTGTAACAGACCAATTTAATATAATCACTCAAAACATTCATCGGAGGATAATTTTATTTCATGCCAGCGAACAAGCAAATTCATTAAACTTTGTCATATACAAACGAACAGTGTACGCTGTACATTATCATAGCTTAAGAGAAAAAGGTGACCTTTAGCCAGCAGATCTAACTTACAAAAACACAAACTAGTTTTAACAACTGCGGGCAAAAAGACTGAAGCGTTATGTTAAATGCAATAAATTTTAGGTTGAATACGTCTTTAAACTTTAAGCAAAACCAGTCGCAGATAACGTCTGTAAACAATAATTGTCTTCCGCATGTCGCACAGAGTAGGCTATAGCTGTGCTACAGAATCAGAGGCCTAATAGGCCTAATACATTCAGTGGGACTGGAAGCTGAAGAGCCGCAAGGAGCTGAGGAATTCCCAACAAGGTAAGCAGTTGAGCCAGAGTGTTAGTCACCAGCAGAATTAGAGCGGTGAAGTTCAACTGAAATAAAAAGAAATCAAATTATCGCGAATTGTTTTCTAATGTTTAGCGAAAGTTCATTAGCCTGGTCATTTATTTATTTAGTTATTTACCAATTTTCTTATCTACTGTCACTTCATGTCTCTTAGATAGCCACGTGTCAGAGACGTTGAATACTTTACAGGATAAAAATGGGTTCGAATATCTGTGGTTGGTAGTTGTTTCCATTACTTAAGATCAGCAATGTGGAATGCACGAGAGCCCATGACAATTCTGCATAGTGACTCCGCCAATGCATCCACACCCGCACATCGCACAATGCGGGGAGTATCTAAGGAAGACTTGAGGTAGAAGGTAGAGAGGAGTAAGTAAGTAAGTAAGCATAATCTAAAATGTTACATTTTAATTTATAGTGTTTATTTACTGTATTTTATGCTCGTGGATTACAAACCCCTAAAATTTTTCCTTTAAGCCTCTTCCCAGACCCCCCCCCTCAGAGGGGTTGAACGGAAATTTTTTGGGGAAAGCTTTTGGTTACGCCACTGCTAGATGGGGTTAGACTGTTAGTTTTCCTAATATTAAAAAACCCAAAATTTAAAAATTTTAACTTAATTTTTTTTTTTTTTTTTTTTTTTTAACCCCGGGGACGCACTTGGGGGGTACGTCCAGGGCCCCCCAAAAATTTTTGGGCCCCTTTTGGGGGGGGAAAAAAAAAAATTTTTTTTTCCCCCTTTTTTTAAAAAATTTTGGGGAATGGGGTTTTTTTTTAAAATTTTTTTTTTTTTTTGGTAAGGGGGGAATTTTTTTTTTTAAATTTTTTTGGGGGGGCCCCCCTTTTGGGGCCCCCAAAAAATTTTAAAAAAAAAAAAGAAAAAGGGGGCCTTTTTTTTTTTTTTTAAAATTTTTGGTTTTAAAAGAAAATTTAAAAAAAAAAAATTTTTTTAAAAAATAAAAACCCAAAAAAAATTTTTTCCCCGTAATTTAAAACCCCTTTTGGGGCTTTGGGGGAAATTTTTTGGGGGTTTTTAAAAAATTTTTTTTTTTTGGCCCCCCCTTTTTTTTTTTTTTTTTTGGGGGGGGGGGGTTTTTTTTTTTTTCCCGGGGCCCGGGGGGTTTTTTTTTTTGGGTTAAAACCCTTAAAAAACCCCCCCCAAAAAAAAAAGCCCCCTTTTTTAAAAAAAACCCCCTTTAAATTGGGTCAAATTTTCCCCCCCTTTTTTTTGGTTTTTGTTCCTGGGGTTTTAAAAAAATTTTTTTTTCTTCTGCCTTTTTTTGGGGGGGGTTTTTTTTTTTTTTAAACCCCCCGGGGGGGAAAAAAAAAATTTGGGGAAAAAAAAAGTTTATTAAAAAAAAAAATTTTTTTTTTAAAACCCCCCCGGGAAAAAATTTTGGGAAAAAAAAATTTTTTTTTCCCCAAATTTTGGGGGCCCCCGAATTTTTCCTTTTTTTTTTTAAATTTTTTTAAAATTTTTTTAAACCCCCCTTTTTCCCCCTTTTTTTTTAAAAAAAATTTTTTAAAAAGGGGGGGGGTTTTTAAAAGGAAAATTTTTTTAAAAAAGGTTTAAAATTTTTAAATTTTCCCAATTTTTTTTTTTGGGGGGGGGAAACCTTTTTTTTTTTAAAAAATTTTTTTGGAAAAATTCTTTTTTTTTTTTTGGGGAAAAGGGGGGGGGAAAAAATTTTGGGGGAAAAAAATTTTAAAGGGGGCCCCCAAAAAAAAAAAGGAAAAAAAATTTTTTTTTTTAAAAAAAAAACCCTAAAAAAATTTTTTAAAAAAAAAAAACAAAAAACCCGGGGAAAAGGGTTTTTTTTAAAAATTTTTTTTTGGTTCCTTTAATTTTAAAAAAAAATTTTTTTAAAAAAAAAAAATTTTACAAAAAGGGGAAAAATTTAAAAAATTTTTAAGGCAAAAAAATTTTTTTTTTTAAAAAAAAAAGGGGGGGGAAATTTAAAAAAGGCTAAAAAAAAAAAAAATTTTTTTTAAATTTTTAAAATTTGGGGCCCCCAAAAATTGAAAAAAAATTTTTAAAAAATTGGCCCCCCCAAAAAAAATTTTTTTAAAAACCCTTTCCCCCGGTTTAAATTTTAAAAAAAAAATTTTTTTTTTTAAAAATTTTTTGTTTTTTTTGGTTTTTTTTTTAAAAAACCCCCAAAAAAAAAAAAAAAAACCCCTTTGGAACAAAAAATTTTTTAAAAAATTTTTCCCCCCCCCTTTTTCCCCCTTTTTTTCCCCCTTTTTTTTAAACCCCCCCCCTTTTTTAAAACCCCAAAAAAGGGGAAAAAAAGGGTTTTTTTTTGGGCGAACGGCTTTTAAAAAAAAGGGGGGCCCCCCGGGGGGGGCCCCCCCCGGGGGGGGGGGGGGGGGGGCCCCTTTTTTTTTTTGGGCCCAAAAAATTCCTTAAACCCAAGGGCCCCCCGGAAAATTTAAACCAAAAAAAAAACTTAGGTACTAGTTTTAATATTAGGTAAACTAACAGTCTAACACCATCTAGCAGTGGCGTAACCAGAGCTTCCCCAAAATTACGCAGATTCCAACCTCTCTGAGGGGAGAGGTCTGGGAAGAGGCTGTCAAGGAACTTTTATTTCGGGGTTTGTAATGGTGCATCTTGGAGACCATCTTTTTGGTTAAAAGTAATAACATTTTACATCAGTTCTTTGGGAAATTATATAATTTCATAATTATGTCATGCGAGGCGAAAAACTTCCTCATTCGTGCCTGAACACCCTTGCAATCCAATTACTATTTACCAAGACCAAAAACCAGACAAAGATAATTAATTATACGAGACGAAGATACAACCGATTTGCCTCTAGTCTACGGGTCGGAATGTTGGCCAATGCGAAAGCAAGACAAGAAAAGAATTATTACAGCAGAAATTAGTTTACTGCGGAAGATCGCAGGATTTCAAGACTTCAGAAAATAAGAAACGCTGGCATTAGACAGCATTATGGATCGAAACAACTCTGCTAGACAAAGTCGTTCAAAGAAGACTCCGATGGTTTCAACATAGGCCTAAGAGAATGCCAGTTGACCGAATACCACACACTGCACTACATGCAAGATTCGAAGGAAAAGACACTAAGGCAGAGCCAGACAACGCTGGATAAAAATGTGTATAAAAAACATCACTTTGAAACTAAGGGAAACAATGGACTTGACAAAATTAATGACCGAGGAAAATGGAGATCATTTATTCGTACCCATCGCCGCCAAATGGCTGGCGTCAGAAACTGATGATTGTGGTGGTGATGATGATGATGATGATGATGATGATGATGATGATGATGATGATGATGATGATGATGATGATGATGATGATGATGATGATGATGATGATGATGCAATGCAGATGCATGGCGATAGGCTCCTGACAATTTCAATATGATGTACAAACATAATTATCAAACAATAAAATAGCAAAAATTACAGTCAAATCTGAGACACGGTCACTTACAAGGTATTTCACACATTAAATTTGATGATTTCACATGTATTGACTCTCCCTTCCTCCTTACCCTCCATTTGCTTCTCCTCCCTTTCCTCCATTCGCTCTCTTCCTCCCTACCCTTGCACATAATTATCTGAAGGACGACCTACCTGTTTACGTCATTAGATTAAGCCGAACACCTATACTAGCTGATATATGCATGCGGCGTGTTTAGTTGCAAGAAATTGCACTTTATAATTCCTCATGATGATGATGATGATGATGATGATGATGATGATGATGATGATGATGATGATGATGATGATGATGATGATGATGCATAATAATTATAATAATAATAATAATATGATAATGATAATAATGATGATAATTGATGAATAATAATAATAATAATCTTCCTCCCTAATGATGATTTAATAATAATAATGAATAATAATAATAACTAATACATAATAATAATAATAATAATGATCAGGTCCCCTTAATAATAATAATAATAATAATCCTCCGAGAACATTAATCCTTCCTAATATCAACGGTCCAATTCAACGCTTCTTCCTAATGTCGAGGTAATTTGCGCTAATACGCCTCCTCAACAACTATAACCTCCATTAATAATTTAATAATCCTAATAATAATAATAGACCAACCATGATCCATTTCGCCGGTCAAGCTTGAGGGGGTGCCTTTCCAGACAGGGTTTCTGCTTCTTTCAAGCCCTGAGGGATCATTTATACCTCGGGGCAGGCCAAAAAAAATAATAATAATAATAATAATAATAATAACGAATAAAACAAGATCCATTTCGCACTCTTCCTCCCTTACTCCATATAATTGGGGAATTCCTCCTTTCCTCCATTTCGCCTCTCTTCCTCCCTTTCCTCAAGGCAACTGCTTCTTCCTCCCTTTCATCATGCCATTTGCGAATGGATCAGAGGTCTCCAGAGTGATTGGCTTCCCATCAGACTTCCATTTCACTCGACGGTGCCCAGCCTCCATTTCGCTCTTCCTCCCTTTCCTCCATTTCTGCTTCCTCCGCTTTCGCAATTTCGCTCTAGGTCCTGGAGACGCATAAGCATTTCGCTCTCTTCCTCCAACCTCATTATGCGCCTCCCTTTAGGTCCATCAAAGTCTTCCTCCTTTTCCTCCATTTGTGAATTCTTCCTCCTGCAACCCTCCATTTCTGCAAGTTCTTCCTCCATTTCCTCCATTTTCCTCTCCCTTCTCCATTTCTCCAGGAAGACCTCCTCTTTCAGCCTCCATTTCGCTCTCTTCCACCAGAATAGACACTTTCCTCCTCTCATTCACGACTCTTCCTCTTTTCCTCCGCTCTCTGGCATCCAGCGTGCTCTCTTTCCTCCATCTGACAGCCTCCTTTCCTCCATTTCTGCTCTCTTCCTCCCTGCCAAGTCCTCCTTCCTCCATTTTCTCCCTTCCTCCCTTTCCTCCACCTTGCTCTTCTCCTCAACTCACTCCAGACTTCCCTTTCCTCATTTCCTCCCTGGTTCCCTTTCCTCCATCCTCTTCTACAACTTCCTAAGTTCTCCTCCATTTCGCTCTCTTCCTCCTTTCCTCCATTTCACTCTAATCCCATCCCTTTCCTCCATTTTCTTTCTTCCTCCCTTTACCTCTTCCTCCCTGTCTTCTCCTTTTTGCTCAGATTCCTTGCTTTCCTCCTTTCCTCCATTTCCATCTCTTCCTCCCTTTCCTCCATTTCGCTCTCTCCTCCCTAATAATAATATAATAATAATCATAATAAATAAATAATATAATAATAATAGTTTGCAATCTAATCCCTAATCCAATAATAATAATAATAATAATAATAATAATTCCTAATTTCAATTCTCTTAATCCTTAATAATAATAATAATAATAATCCTCCTTAATAATAATAATAGCAGTAATAATCCCTATTAATAACAAAGAAGTAAAATTAAGATAGCAACAATTACGATGATAATGGTACTATGGTAGTAAGAACTTAGAAAAGTGATAATAATAATCTTTATCCATAGATAAGCGTTCAAAGCGGAAAGTAATGAATCCCTTTACTAAATACTAAAAAATAATAATAGCAATAATTAATAATCTTCCTCCCTTTCAATCCAAGCAATAGTAATATTAATAATAATTTAACAAATTATAATAATAACAATAATAACAATAGTAATATTACTAATAATTTACCGAACTCAAATTGACCTAATTCCTGCATGCCATTATGATTACTCTTGTGCAAAATCGGTAACGAAGTGAATGAACAACTGAGACCTTACCCTCCAATTCGCTCTTCCTCCCTTTCCTCCAATTCGCTCTTCCTCCTCTTTCCTCCATTTCGCTCTTTCCTCCCTTTCCTCCATTTCGCTCTTCCTCCCTTTCCTCCATTTCGCTCTTCTTCCTCCCTTTCCTCCATTTCGCTCTTCCTCCCTTTCCTCCATTTCGCTCTTCCTCCCTTTCCTCCATTTCGCTCTTCCTCCCTTTCCTCCATTTCGCTCTTCCTCCCTTTCCTCCATTTCTGCTCTCCTTTCCTCCTCCCTTTCCCTCCATTTCGCTCTCTTCCTCCCTTTCCTCCATTTCGCTCTTCCTCCCTTTCCTCCATTTCGCTCTCTTCCTCCCTTTCCTCCATTTCGCTCTTCCTCCCTTTCCTCCATTTCGCTCTTCCTCCCTTTCCTCCATTTCGCTCTTCCTCCCTTTCCTCCATTTCGCTCTTCCTCCTCCCTTTCCTCCATTTCGCTCTTCCTCCCTTTCCTCCATTCTCCATTTCGCTCTTCCTCCCTTTCCTCCATTTCGCTCTCTTCCTCCCTTTTTTCCTCCATTTCTCCCTTTCCTCCATTTCCTCTTCCTCCCTTTCCTCCATTTCGCTCTTCCTCCCTTTCCTCCATTTCGCTCTTCCTCCCTTTCCTCCATTTCGCTCTCTTCCTCCCTTTCCTCCATTTTGCTCTTCCTCCCTTTCCTCCATTTCGCTCTTCCTCCCTTTCCTCCATTTCGCTCTTCCTCCCTTTCCTCCATTTCGCTCCTCTCCTCCTCCCTCTTCCTCCATTTCGCTCTTCTTCCTCCCTTTCCTCCATTTCGCTCTTCTCCTCCCTTTCCTCCATTTCGCTCTTCCTCCCTTTCCTCCATTTCTGCTCTTCCTCCCCTTTCCTCCATTTCGCTCTCTTCCTCCCTTTCCTCCATTTCGCTCTCTTCCTCCCTTTCCTCCATTTCGCTCTCTTCCTCCCTTTCCTCCATTTCGCTCTTTCTTCCTCCCTTTCCTCCACCTCGCTCTTCCTCCCTTTCCTCCATTTTCGCTCTTCCTCCCTTTTCCTCCATTTCGCTCTCTTCCTCCCTTTCCTCCATTTCGCTCTTTTCTCCCTTTCCTCCATTTCGCTCTTTCCTCCCTTTCCTCCATTTCGCTCTTCCTCCCTTTCCTCCATTTCGCTCTTTCCTCCCTTTCCTCCATTTCGCTCTTCCTCCCTTTCCTCCATTTCGCTCTTCCTCCCTTTCCTCCATTTCTGCTCTCTTCCTCCCTTTCCTCCATTTCGCTCTTCCTCCCTTTCCTCCATTTCGCTCTTCCTCCCTTTCCTCCATTTCGCTCTTCCTCCCTTTCCTCCATTTCGCTCTTCCTCCCTTTCCTCCATTTCGCTCTTCCTCCCTTTCCTCCATTTCGCTCTTTCCTCCCTTTCCTCCATTTCGCTCTTCCTCCCTTTCCTCCATTTCGCTCTCTCCTCCCTTTCCTCCATTTCGCTCTTCCTCCCTTTCCTCCATTTCGCTCTCTTCCTCCCTTTCCTCCATTTCGCTCTTTCCTCCCTTTCCTCCATTTCGCTCTTCCTCCCTTTCCTCCATTTCGCTCTCTTCCTCCCTTTCCTCCATTTCCTCTCTCTTCCTCCCTTTCTCCATTTCGCTCTCTTCCTCCCTTTCCTCCATTCAATTCGCTCCTTCCTCCCTTTCCTCCATTTCGCTCTTCCTCCTTTTCCTCCATTTCGCTCTCTTCCTCCCTTTCCTCCATTTCGCTCTCTTCCTCCCTTTCCTCCATTTCGCTCTCTTTCTCTCTACCCTCCATTTCGCTCTCTCTCCTCCCTTTCCTCCATTTCGCTCTTCTCCTCCCTTTCCTCCATTTCGCTCTCTTCCTCCCTACCCTCCATTTCGCTCTCTTCTCTCCCTACCTCCATTTCGCTCTCTTCTTCCCTTTTCCTCCATTTCGCTCTCTTCCTCCCTTTCCTCCATTTCGCTCTCTTCCTCCCTCTTTTCCTCCATTTCGCTCTCTTCCTCCCTTTCCTCCATTTCGCTCTCCTTCCTCCCTTTCCTCCATTTCTCCAATTTCTCTCTCCTCCTCCTTTCCTCCATTTCTCTCTCTTCCTCCCTTTCCTATATTTCGCTCTCTTCCTCCCTACCCTCCATTTCGCTCTCTTCCTCCCTTTCCTCCATTTCGCTCTCTCTTTTCCTCCCTTTCCTCCTCTCTTCCTCCCTTTCCTCCATCCTCTCTTCCTCCCTTTCCTCCATTTCGAGTCCGACCTCAGATAGCTGCTCTCGACGATTCCTCGCTTCCTCCATTTCGCCAGACTGAGTGGCGTCACGATTTGGAAAAGCTGTAAATTGTTCTTTTACCTCCATTCTCAGAACCGGGGTTGTTACTTCCTTAACTTTGATAAGCTCCGATATCTGTTCTATGGTCTTCCTCATGTATGGAGCAGAGTCTTTCATCCAAAAGGAGGACGAGAGAAGACTCCTGGTGGCTTTCGATGGGATTTCTTCCTCCACTTTTCTCTACTCCCAATTCACGAAGAGAAAAGATACGGAATGAGGTGACCTCCATTTACTGGGAGAGAAGGAAACTCTCTTTTTACTCCTCCATTTCGAAGACTAACATCCATTTGGACTCTGTGATCTTTACCTCCAGAACGGAAGAATGCTTCGGCAAAGGCGCTGCACGGAGAGCTGGAGGGAACGAGGAGCAGAGGACGTCAGAAGAAAAGATGGATAGATAACGTACTGGAGGACATAGAAGACAGAGTCACTTAAGAGTGGCAATAGAACTTGGCAAGAGCTGACCGAAATTGTTCTTTTTACCACATTCGTCAGAACTTGGGTTGTTACCGCCATCAACTTTGATAAGCAGACCGATATCTGTTCTGTGTCATGTCTGCGCTCATATCAAGCAATATAGTGTAGAACTTGCCCACACGACATTCTGCGACAATACTGTCTCGAGTTTACTGACCACACATTCTGAATCAACGAACTTATGTACTGGGCATTGCGTGGAACATATGAAATTAGCCTACGATGATTGAAACTACTGTGGGTCTGTGATCGAAATTTCAGAAGTGCCACGAAATTTCCAGAGTCCGCGAAGGAAAATGTTTGCGGACCTCACAATAACAAAGTCTGCACAATAGAAATTCAACGAATAATAGTAATCTAGGATGTCAATAAGTAATCTAAACGGTTTGTAGTTTTTGAGAGCTGTTAAAATCTATATACGCAGTTGCGTAATTGCTTAATGCTATAGTAACTCGCCTGATCTTTGGTATAGCCTAATGATATTATTTACTATTATAAATTATAATATATAATACCATCATATTATAATGAGTATAATATACTGTTATTATGACATTGTACAGATATATTGTATTTGTACACCTAATTAATGGCTTCTCTCGAGTGTTATCTTTCAAATTTCAAAATATCAAATTTCAAAATGTTTTGTTCCTTGAACATTTAATAAAACTATACATCATTACCACATGGCTTCACGATTCGGTAGTTGAATCCTTCTTGCTTGGTTTGTGTACCATTTGTTAACTATTTCTGCTAATTCTATCTGGTCAGCAATATGTTTATACCTCAAGGCTTATGGCGTTCTTGGAAATTGAACGTATTTTCTAGTTTTTATATTGATTTCAATAAATGTCTGGTTTGCCAGTACCGGTATTGTCTGTAGTGAAACTCAAACACGACTCAAACTACATCTTAGCTACGAGTGACATCTGGTTCCTACCAGCACTGAATTTATAGAGC
>JACEVL010000133.1:770000-800000 GCA_020284085.1 Aporrectodea caliginosa | reverse complement strand
TCCCAAGTTCTAAGAAGTCAAGGTGAATCCCAATTACTGGATCTTATATATATATTTTAATGGTCAACCTCCTCTCAACAATAGTGGTCCTTCATTAGATCCCGCTATAAGGTGATAAGGAGACAGACAGACAGACAGACAGACAGACAGACAGACAGACAGACAGACAGACAGACAGACAGACAGACAGACAGACAGACAGACAGACAGACAGACAGACAGACAGACAGACAGACAAACAGACAAAAGGGACAGTGGGAGATGTATTGGGTTAAGTGGAGCCGACTTAGGCTTCGAGTATAATTGGGTAGTGAGCGGCTTGATGTAAATAGCTTTTTCACTGGCTCTACCGATACCGTCTTTATAATTTGTTATCAAAGTCATTTATTTATAAAGTCAGTCTGAAAGTGATGTCTATGTGTCTGTCTGTCTGTTTGTCTTCGTCTCTGCTGCATGGTGTCTATCTTCATATCAACGCATTTTGTGCAGAATTAGTTTCTCCCCTTGCTGCTCCTCGTATCTCTGCCTTTTGTCTGTCTGTCTGCCTTTCATTCTATCTGTCTAGGCCGGCTCTTCTCTCCATCTGTTTGTTTGTCTATCTACCTGTATGTCTGCATGTTTCTGTGGTGCTGTCTTGCTTGCTTGCTTAAGTAAGTAAGTGTATCCTTTCTTATACCAATTGCTAACCGCATTTTGGTTTACAAAGCCGTCACTTTTGTGGTTTAGAGAAGCCTAACATAGGCCTACCATAAAAGTCGAAATTTCCCAACTATCCCTGGCGTTAAACTACATAATAAATCAAAAAGTTTTCCGAGCCAAACTGTCAGCATATGCGGTATTGCTCGATTGTGGGCTTTTGGGTTTGTCTCACCGTTTCCCCTTTGGACCATGACGGACTGGAAGTTGAGGATCGTGACTTCCGTCTGTTCTTTCAACCAATTGTTGCAACGTTCGACGAGGATTTCGAATGCCTCGTAGGAGTCATCCACTGGCATCGGAACAAAGTCCTTCATAACTGATTAACAACAATAGCATTGTTTCAAGTTTTCAACTCAGGTCAAATGTTTGGCACTAAGCCAATTTTTGCAGCAACAGAGCGGTAGTAGGCCTATACAATGCAATACCACTGTAATTTGATAATAACCTCTTTACAAAGTTCAGAGGTGCACATTAAAAAGGGTATATTAAGGACCATAAGTAGACTAGAAGAGGTAAGTTTTCAGTTTAGAGCGAAAGACAGTTTAGTTAAGAGAGTTGCGAACATGAGTAGGTATGGAGTTTCAGATGGAGTGACCAGCAACCGTGAATGAACGCTGGCCAAAGACAAGGCATGCACCAGGAACAACATACTTTCCAGCAGGCCTGTTGGGTTTTCGACTGATGCTGTTATGTAGAGCGCTTCAGAGTGCTAAAGGTGTAGCAGGTGCACAAAAATGCGATGCTGTAGGTTAATAATTTAAGTACAATTTAGTACCATGTACTGATACGACACAGCGCTTGTGAATAAGCTGGTGCTCTGTGCATAGTTTGAGTAGCACCTTAGGAATTTGGATTTTGCTTTGACGATTATATGGTATTATTGTGTTTTGTTGTGTGATATTGTTTTCTATTGTATATGGTTTTGTGTTCTGTTATACAATATTGTATTGAATGTAGCTTATGCGCATACTTATTATATTAGTTTATTTAACGACGTTTTCGTTTCAAATATACTGCACGGTGTCATTTGCTACGTTGTAAATTCACATTGACATTAATAGGGCTACGTGGTGAGCTCTGCGACTGAGTTTCTTTTATATTTAAACCAGATTTTCCATTGATGTTGGTAGTTGATCGCCAACAGAGACGATGCTGCACACCAATAACCTACGGTATCTTAGAATTTTTTGCTTTGCAGGAGGAGGAGGAGGAGGAGGAGGAGAGGAAGGAAGAGGAGGAGATGGAAAAGGAGACGTAGAAAGGAGAATGAGGAAGAGGATGGATTTGAGAAAGGTGATACTGCCCACGTTGACACGAAACAAGTTCTGAAAGTAATATAGAGAATTTTATCCATTATTCTAATTCGCAGGCTCTGCAATTCCTGGTGTCGGGGCGGTGACCTACAATAATAATTATTCTTCATCTTACTTAAGGATTCCTCTTGTGACGACGTGAAACAGCTTACTCTGATAATTGTGTCGCTCCCACACTTGTAGGCTAACAGCCTAGAGTTGATGTTTGGTCCGGAGGTTTCAGCCAGTCAAAAACCTATTTCTAATGCTGAAGCCATGCTGAGACTATAGGAAACACTATCGTAGCCGTGTGCTATTTCCTGGGAAATCGGACAAAATGGCCTATCACAAATAATTCTAATAACGTAAATATCTTCGCTCCATTTTGTATCAAGAATTCTACGCTCTGCGTTACTTTTTCGCTCTTTGCTCGTGCTCATAATTGTTAGGCTTTTCGCCACACTATTTCTGTGATTGCCACGGAAAAAATACAGGCCTACTTGATAATTAATAATTATAAAATATATATATAATATATGCACATAATATGAGCTACGAACGTCAAACGGATGGTATGCGAAGAATTATGATACATTCTGAGAAAGCTGCAGTAGCCTATTACTGCAATAAGTAAGTATAGTTCTTAATTTCTAACTCTGACTTACGATTCAGAAAGGCTTGCAAATTACCTTTAAAATCATCGGCAAGCGGGATGGTGGCCCGAAGCCATATAGGACTATAGGCCTATATACACTCTGCTAACCCATAGCTTATACATTCTGTGAGTGGCAAATTTCTGTCATCACTTCATTCAATAGTCTACTCGATTCTGTATAGGTCCTAGTGAGGAAATGTTATCTGTCTGTTGCGGCAAATGATCCATCAACCTCTCGATGACTGTTTTTTATGGCAAGTAATTAATACAGTACGTGTACACTGACGTTACCTTACCCTACTCAATCAATTCTATCCCAGTTTGAGTGGTTTAGGCAAATGATTCAAAGGCAGGAGGAGCTTCTCCATCATCATCAGCTGCTGCAGCGGTCACGGTTCACTTGTTGCTATAGATGACGCTGACGACGACGATGATCGTCATGCAAGTGAATCCGAAGAGAGCTAGGATGAGCCAGCGATACTTGAAACGGCGCTGGACGACGTTGCCGAGGAAGAGAGGGGCGTTGCGGGCGGCGCCTCCGTCGTCCGTCCCGGGCTCCGTCATGGGGTTGACTGAAGCTCGTTTGACCGACCTAAACGATCCGTCCAAGGCGCGCACCTGTCCCGTCAGGTAGATTCTACAGACGAATATCAAAGACAGAGAGCTGACACAGATAGATGGACGGACGGACAGACAGACAGACTGACAGACTGACTGACTGACTGACTGACAGATTGTATTGTATTGTATTGTATATTCGTTTAATAGATCCTCCCGATGTCAAACCGCATCAGGTTACAATCATTGATGATAACAGTGAATCGTTAGTCAATAAGCAAACAGCTGCCGAACCGAACAATTACAAGACTATCAGACATACTATATAGGAGATTACCGTGAGAACATCAATACAGACTATTTATGCAACAAAAAACAGTTAGTGCTATTTAGAATATCGTTTGCTATTATTGGTGTTAATTAAACTGATTGCTGATTGAATGAATGGTTGTAGTAGAAGTAGTGGTGGTGGTGTGGTTGTGGTGGTGGTGGTGGTGGTAGTGTTAGTTGTAGTAGTAGTAGTAGTTGTTGTAGTAGTAGTAGTAGTAGTAGTAGTAGTAGTAGTAGTAGTAGTAGCAGCAGCAGCAGCAGCAGCAGCAGCAGCAGCAGCAGCAGCAGCAGCAGCAGCAGCAGCAGCAGTAGCATAGTAGTAGTAAGTAAGTAAAAAAGTAAGTGTGTTCTTTATTAAACGCTGGCAAACGCACGGCGCTGTACATACAAAGTTATACAAAGTTATCAAATAGTAGCGAAAAAGTTAGTAAATAGTAAACTAAAAAACACTATATGGCTTAGCTGTACAACATCCTAGCCAGGAAACCACGCCTGGTGAGGGAAGTAGTAGTAGTAGCAGCAGCAGCAGCAGCAGCAGCAGCAGCAGCAGCAGCAGTTGTAGTAGTGGTAGGAGGAGGAGGAGGAAGAGGAGGAGGAGGAGCAGCAGCAGCAGCAGCAGCACTAGACCTAGTAGCAGTAATAGAAGTAATCTTGATATATCACTTTTGCCCAACGTAAATTTTGTAATTCCTAAGGGATTATTCTAATTCGGGTGTACACAATCATAATAAATAAATATGTGCGATGTGTTTGGTGGCCGATTACCTTAAGGTGAATAGAAACTTTTGTTCATCGTCATTCAGCAAATCATTGTCGACGTACATTTGAATGGGATTCATGACCGTCTCAGCACCGATGACGTCGGCCCCTACGACAGTATGACATCACAATGACGTAAATGCATTGTTATGCACCGAAAAACGGAAATACAGACTAACGGACGGTTAACATTACGATAACGCGACAATATACGACAAAACATTTGTGTTTTGTTCGGTTCAGAGGGCATGTAATCTGGTGTTTATTTGGTTCATAAGGGCATTAATCTGTGATGTAGGCCTATGTACATGTATGCATAACATAACAAGTTACATGGGCATACGTACGGAATCCCCGAGAAATGGCGAGCATAGGCCAACTAACAGAGGTGGTAAAACCGTTGAAGAGGTGGCCGGGGATGCTCAACCCGACCGGGTCGGCAGGACGGTGCGCAAGTCAACAAGTTGGAAAAGTATTTTATTCTTGTTATTAATACTCACCAGTAGGAAACTGAGCAGTCATCATTCATGTATGTAGCAATGTAGCGTAGAAATAGTGCCAGTGCATCACTGTGCATGTCTGTATCAAGACGTACCCAACGCTACAGTTTAATATTGTAAACACCAATGGTTTTTTGTGCGCGCACTCAACGAATCATCCAGTCGGTCTGTAGGCCTATGCAGAGTTGCAGACAAAGTGACACACACGCACGCACGCACGCACGCGCGCACACACACACACACACACACTCATAGTATATAAAACTGTAAACTCTGGCCAACCACAATATTTAAAATCAGTTCTTATTCCCCAGACTTATCATTATTCAATGATCTGATCATCTTTGTCTGGTCATACCAAAATCAAGAACTGTTCTTGGCAAACGAGCTTTTCAGTTGCTGGACCTACTTTTTGGAACTCTCTTCCTGTGTCTGTACGCTGTGCTCAGTCGCTTGTGTCATTTCGTTCTCGGCTTAAAACTTACCTCTTTCAAATTGCTTATCCACCGTAGGCTGTCTCTCTCTCTCTCTCTCTCTCTCTCTCTCTCTCTCTCTCTCTCTCTCTCTCTCTCTCTCTCTCTCTCTCTCTCTCTCCCTCTCTCTCTCTCTCTCTCTCTCTCTCTCTCTCTCTCTCTCTCTCTCTTACGGACTCTCTCTCTCTTCTGGATGTTGACCTGATTACGGCTTGGTTTTGGTGTGCCATCGGTTGATGCCTTGTGCATTAGACACCGGCGCAATAGAAGTTGCTAATTACAATTACAATTACACACATCTCCCTATACAGTTCACCGATGTGTGTATTGAACCAACCTGAAATTCTAAGGAAAGCCACTACTTTGGAGAACGTTTCCCGCATGCGTTCCATCCTCTCTCGGATGCTGTTGGACGTTTCTTTCTGCCGCAGCATCTCTGGCACGAACGTTTCGTAGGTGAGGGGCCAGATGGATGGGTAGTCAGGGCCGACGACAGTCTCCGTGGGGCTGCTGACGCTGGTGGTGTTGGAGGGCTTGAGGAAGGCCACCCGAAGTATGCGAAAGACGTCCAAAGGCTCTGGGCTGTTGTAGCCTGGGATGCAGAAGTGGCATGAGTGACTCATCTCCATGAAGGGCCCTGAACCAATGCAAAACAGAGAACCGGATCAGGTGATCATAACTGTGAGTTGTATGAAGTTGTGTCTTCGAAGACATGGTCAACATGCCGTTGTTTGGCTCTGTACGACGCTCAGACGTTTATTTTACTAGTGAGGCCTATCTGAGTATGTGAGCGAACGAAAGGAGAGAGCGGGTGAGTGAGTTAATCATTCATTCATTCATTCATTCATTCATTCATTCATTCATTCATTCAGTCAGTCAGTCAGTCAGTCACTTATTGAGTTAGTCATCGAGTCACCGAGTACAGTCAGACTTATTTACGTCATTTATGTCCAGTAGGTTTATTCATTCACATAAAACCAGACTAGCACCCTTGCTCCCAGCGACCCTGGCGGGTAAAGGCCTAAAGGGCATGTGTTAGACCTACATGATTTGCTTCCCCCTATTAACACTTCTAAATATTCCCTCCGCCCCCGGCTCATGACCGTTTCATTCCGCCCGCAGATATATAATTCGATGCGTTTACTGTCATCACTATACTAGGATGATATAAGGTGTGATCAAAACAGACTGTATTCCTTAGATAAATGCGAGGTTAGCAATTGGTTTATTGAAGGATATTCTTACTTCCTTACTTACTTTCTCACTGGCTGTACCGATACCGTCTTTATAATTTGTTATCAAAGTCATTTATTTATAAAGTCTATCTGAAAGTGAGTCTGAATAAGTCTTCGTCTCTGCTGCTCCGGTTTTTTTCTTCTTATCAACACATCTGCGTAGAACTATTTTCTCCTTGCATGCTCCTCGTATCCCTGCTTTTGGCTGTCTGCATGCCTTTTATTCTGCATGTCTGTAGTAGGCCGACCCTTCTGTCTATCTGCTTGTGTGTCTCTCTATCTGTATGTCTGCATTCTGTGGTGCTATCTTGCTTGCCTATGTAAATAAGTAAGTAAGTAAGTCTATCCTTTCTTATACCAATTTCTAACCGCATTTTGGTTTATAAAGCAGTCACTTTTGTGGTTTAGGGAAGCCTAACATACCATAAAAGTCGAAATTTCCCAACTATCCCTGGCCTTAAACTACATCATGAATCAAAAATGTTTTCCGAGCCAAGCTGTCAGCATATGCGGCATTGCTCGATTGTGGGCTTTTGGGTTTGTCTCACCGTTTCCCCTTTGGACCATGACGGACTGGAAGTTGAGGATCGTGACTTCCGTCTGTTCTCTCAACCAATTGTTGCAACGTTCGACGAGGATTTCGAATGCCTCGTAGGAGTCATCCACTGGCATCGGAACAAAGTCCTTCATAGCTGATTAACAACAATAGCATTGTTTCAAGTTTTCAACTCAGGTCAAATGTTTGGCACTAAGCCAATTTTGCACCTGTTTAACATTGTTATCATCGTTCCAAAGCGTCATCAACTCATATGGCTTGACACAATATAGTAACTGATTATGTTAATTTTGCACCTGTTCAACAGTATCGTAATTTAATGCACC
Organism: Aporrectodea caliginosa; assembly: GCA_020284085.1. Taxonomy (NCBI): domain Eukaryota; kingdom Metazoa; phylum Annelida; class Clitellata; order Crassiclitellata; family Lumbricidae; genus Aporrectodea; species Aporrectodea caliginosa. The sequence goes on along the minus strand of JACEVL010000133.1, from coordinate 792,617 downwards.
TTGAACTCCGATTATAGACCAATGGTATGTATGTAATATGTATGCATGCATTTACGTATGTAAGCATGCATACATGCATGTATGCATTTTATGTCCTCCACGGGTTGCTCCCCCTGCGAAGCCAACGGTTTACAGCCTACGCCCCAGACCGGGTGCTGCATGCCAAAAGCAGACAACCAAATGAGGAAAAATAGTTATAGTTAGAATGCTGTTCGCATACTAACCCTGCGACTACCAGTGGGGTCAAAAATGACCCCAGAGGTAGTTTGCATTAGTGCTGCTCACCCCCTATAAGAGATATCTCAATGAAATTTTATGACTTTATAGGTATTCCTGTTTTGTACAAAATTCAAAGTTTTATTTTACATTTTCTATCACCAGATGGCGCTGGTATACCATTTATACACTGAGTACCAGTGGGGTCATTTTTGACCCCAGTGTAAACTGAATAATTCTGACATATGCAAAAATAACAAGATACATTTTATTGAGCTAACATTGATTTTAATTGTATTTTAACAAGGATAAACTATTATATATTGTTTACTTAGTAAATTTATTGCCAAAAATATTGACAGTCTGCTAACAGGTTCAAACTAGTTGTGAGAAACCCAATTCTAAAGGAAACGGAAGTGGATAAATAAGGAAGGCAGTGCCATCTATGGTGAAACATGGAGTGATATATCTGACAAGCCAAGAAATGAAGCAGTACAGCAAAAATGTAGAGTTTAGACGTTGTTTCAGCGACAGCATGACTAGAAATCGGTTCCAGAAAATATTACGTGCCTTTAGAATTGACGATGTGGTGCGCAGAATAGAAAGTCAATATCATAAACAACTTGAACTTATTTGACAAGTGGACAAAATCATAAGAAAATGATAAGAAGTCGAATATAATCTGTGCAAAAAGTAAGCGCAATTATGTCATTCTTGCCGAGTATACTTGCATAAACTGTAAACAGTAACTGTAATGACCGGATATTGTCAATACTAGTTTTGAACATAGAACACTAGAACACTTTGAGCACTAATCTGAAAATATTAAATTAAAAATTTATTCATTTCAACAGCCTAATCATGTTCCAGATACTTTACTAATATTTGTTTTCATGGCAATAAATAAAAATGTAAAAAACAAAGAACTTATTGTAAAAATTGTGTTGGGGTCATTTTTGACCCCACTGGTACTCAGTGTATCAAAAAATTCTGGTAGTCTGAGGGCTAATTAGCCTTGTCTCATAATCTCACTGGTTGGTCCTAGATAGATTTTGATGTTTATGTGAATTTATATTGCTGAATCCTGTTCACCAGGGTGCTGTTTGGCAGCTGGTTATATTAAAGAATATGCTTACTTATTTAATTATATAATATATATATATATATATATATATATATATATATATATATATATAAAGAAAGGTAGAAACTGGCTAATACTTTTTGTTATTAATTACCAACTTCTACAGCCTCGGTGTGAATGCACAAGATATAAAAAGATGGCGCACCAAAAAAAGGCCGTATAACCAGGTCAATATCCGGAAGATCACCAAGGCAACATGTGGCTAAGCTTGTCCACTTTATTCTGCGCCAGTGTTCTGAAGATGGAAATAACGATTGTTGACAATGATGTTGAGGCCTATTTCCTGTCTCTGATTATTTTGCTGATCCCGCTGATCCGATGTTGCTAAATTTGTCTCATGCAAGTAACAGCAGCTGTTGCTTATTCTCCGCATCGGAACAGGTGGCCGATATAGATGTAATTAAGGAAGAAAATCGTTAATATCTAATCAACCATATTTATAGCTACTATGGCGCCGTAATAATGGTGCACGGAGCAGCGATTAAAGACCCAATAAAACTAATCCATTCGACTCCAAGAGGCGATCTATCAAATGCCCGAATGCATATAGCACCGAAATACATGGGACATGCATAATGCATGGGCAAAATAATTGTACTGTAGCATGCATAATATATATAATACATGTACATTTATATGCCTGAATATATGGATATATAGGCATAAATAATGCACATATATAAAAGTGCAACCAGACTTGTAGGCCTATGTACGAGACATCAAACTTAACTAATTATCCTTTCGGCAAAGGACAATTTTATAGCGCGATACTGTCAGAAGTTCAGAACAAAAGACAGTTTGTGCGAGAACTATCATGGAGACCGATTCTACAAGAGATCAAGACTTTCGCTTCGAGACAGTTTCCAGAAAGTCAAGAAATGACCTCGAGACCGATACCGAGACAGCGGTGTTCGAGACCGAGACCGAGACATCAAAAATCTATCTCGAGTCGTCTCGAAACCGAGACAGTGTCTCGAGACAATCCAAGCCTGAATGCCATCAGAGACAGAAAGAAATGGAGCCACCTTCTACAAAGCTCATCGTCGACACACAACTGACATAAAGTGACATGACCTGTGATTTGGCTATAAGAGAAGAAGAATGCGAACAAGAAGAACGCGAACAAGAAGAAGAAGAAAAAGAGGGAGAGGAAGAGGAGGAGGAGGAGGAGAAAGAGGAAGAAGAAGAAGAAGAAGAAGCATGACCCAGCTACATATAATTATGTTTTCTCCGCTTTCATTTTACGAATATATATTCGTTTCGAAGTCTGACCTGCCTGTAGGCGATCTTTGCTTCTCTCGATCTTTTCGTTTTCGTTTCTCAACATGAAAACCCTGAGCACGAAGACATACTGTTTGTCGTCGTTGCTGTTTTCCGTCCACCGTGTAATCGTCGTGTCGATCTGACCTCGGTCAAGAGCAACCGCAAGCGTCTCAATCCGAAATATTTGACCTGGTTCAGACAAAGAAAACTGCTTCTTAGAATTTTAATTTTTACTACTAGCTTACTATTTATGATCTTCATCAACATCGGGATTCGCTCGGCGCATTGTGTGCTGATGTGTTGGCCAATGTATTCTGTATAGTTAAATAAAATAAGTAGGTTTGCAACAACATTCTTTTGTGGATTCTGCTCAAAGATCTATTTTATTTTATATCTTATCTTATTGAACTGTGCCAGAATTCACGTTTCGGGAGTTAGTTCTCGGGCTTCCTGTGGAGGTTGTTTGGTTTTGTACAACGTTCAGACTTTTGTTTTACTTACTATCAGTCAGTCAGTCAGTCAGTCAGTCAGTCAGTCAGTCAGTCAGTCAGTCAGTCAGTCAGTCAGTCAGTCAGTCAGTCAGTCAGTCAGTCAGTCAGTCAATCAGTCAGTCAGTCAGTCCAATCAGTCAATCAGTCTGCCAATCAATCAGTCAGTCGATCAATCAGTCAGTCAGTCATTGAGTCAGACAGTCGTTGAATCAGTCATGGAGTCAGTCATTGAGTCAGCCATTGAGTCAGTAAGTCATTGTCATTCATTCACTCATTGAGTCAGTCAATCAGTCAGTCAATCAGTCAGTCAATCAGTTAATTCAGTCATTCAGTCATTGATACAGTCAGTCATTGAGTCATTCAGTCTATCAGTCAGTCAGTCATTCAATCAATCAGTCATTCAGTCAGTCGGTCGGTCGGTCGGTCAGTGACTCAGTCACTGTTTCTATCAGCCAGTCCATAATTCAGTTGGTGAGTCGATCGTCGATGAAAGTGATCTGACCTTTGATTTGGCTTCGTGCGATCTTCTTGTTGATCTTGTCGACAAGAGACTGGACGTCATCTGTTCTTGACGGAACAATGTCTATGAAGGCCAGCGTCTGGCCCGCACTCGCGGAAGACGAAGGATAGAGCCACAGCCTGTCAATCAAGACGAAGGATAGAACCACAGCCTGTCAATCAAGACGAAGGATAGAGCCACAGCCTGTCAATCAAGACAAAGGACAAAGCCACAGCCTGTCAATCAAGACGAAGGATAAAGTCACAGCCTGTCAATCAAGACGAGGGATAGAGCCACAGCCTGTTAATCAAGACGGAGGATAGAGCCACAGCCTGTCAATCAAGACGGAGGATAGAGCCACAGCCTGTTAATCAAGACTAAGAATAAAGTCACAACCCGTCAATCCATTCATCTACTGATTGATATTCATCAATCGATTTTTGTGCCTAAACATATAGAGGCATCTACTTTATTATATCCAACCATTACGAAAGTTCTTTCTCATCTATATATAAAAGTTAATAAGATAATGTTTTACTGGTGTGTTATGTTTCTTAAATTGAACTCTTTCTGTGCACTGATTAAATGATAACAGTAAGCAACTGATCAGTCATATGTCCAATCTAATCTAATCTAATTTAAGCCAAGCTAAGCTATTCTAACCTAAATACTTCTGTAGCGTTATCGCAATACATAAAACATCAGTCGATGGTCAACATGAATAGTAATCGGTTGTTGGCCCTTCCATCTGGAATGACCTACCACTTAAGCTCCGTTTTTTACTTGTAAGCCATCTGACAGGGTTCTACAAGTCCCTCAAGTCTTTTTTCTTTAGTCGTGGCTGGGCCGGGAGCGCTCCTGAGTAGTTTCTTGAAGGGGCGTTATATAAATGCTCTGAATGAATGAATGAATGAATGAATCAGCATTCATGATTCTTCGATCTGTCAGCAAGAAATTGATGACTGCATCGATTAAGGTCGTTCGATCGATCAGCTGATCGATTTCCGACTGACATCTGACCTGAGTCCTCTGATGTGGTGGGTGCACTTGTTCTCCCCGATCAACTGCGTCAGGACCATTTGCTCTCCATCGGTGATTCGCTTCTGGTCATGTGACATCCACGTGATCGTCTCGCATGATTTGAGCTGTACTTCAGGGTTACGACGTAGCCAGTCGTTGGCACGGGTCAGTAGCTGCCTGGAAGAATGACAGACGAACGGAGGTCATCAACACTCCAAAGCAACGACTCAGAAACACTGTCTTGCTAGTCTTGAATAGGCGCCACACCATTTAAGGTTCCCGTGCACGTACCGTTCTAGCCCGAGATGTTTAGATATCTGAAATAAGCCACCTTCGGGAAGCGAACCGCGATACGCACGCTTTCTTGCACAGAGGAGCATGAGACGCAGCTTACGCTCTTACCGATGTAGCTAACTGGTTAAATTGATTCGATTACATTCTGAAAGGAAAGCACCTCTGACGGTCTGACCGGCGGGGGCCCTTGTGCCGCCGGGGGCCCTTGTGCATTGCACAACCTGCACAACCCATTGCTACGCCACTGAACCAGAGACAGCTTTGTGTTTCATGTAGGCCTAATAATTCGGTTTGAAGATAGGAAATTGGCATGTGTTTTTTATGTAATTCTTCTGTTTGAAGATAGGAGATGGGCAGTCAACTAATTGTTAGACGCATCTATTTTATGATTTTCTCTTAGTTTTACGTGACCAATGCAGAATTCGTTCTAAGCTGCTGCTCACTGGTCAGAGCGTAGGCTGCGTTTCACGCATTTCTGTGCTATGGAGCACGCGGATCGCGGTTCGCCTCCCGATGCTGTCTTCTTTCAGAGATTTAAATCTCCGTGCACGGGAACCTTTAAATGGTGTGGCGGCGCCCATTCAAAAGAACAAGCCGTGGTGAAACATCTCACTCGATCCATTCAATGAAAAATTAGCCACGTCGAGGTTATATACGGTCGCTATTTACATCTATGGCTAAAAAGATTGGCCGATTGGTTAGAGCGGTTGACAGTAACGGGAGAGTACGGGACAGATCCTCGTCCGAGACAGTCACTGTGTAGGAACCGTAAGCAAGTTCTTTGCGCACATTTGCTCTGCAATATAATTGCATCTGCGTCATCGACGCTTGTGCACTTCTGAGCTTTGGTCTACCTTTGGAAGAAAGGCGATATCAAACGCAGTTCTATTGTCTATTGTAAATAAACGCAACAGACGGAATAAGGTCATCTAGCGATGGAATACATTTCAACTAAAAACACAGGAAACCCTCTGGCGAATGACCAGAAAAGCAAACAGCTTTTGACTCGCTGATATGTGTTGGAGATAATAAAATTTAAGGCAAATTAGTCATTTTGTAAACTATACCTATGTATGTATGTATGTATGTATGTATGTAGGTATGTATGCATGCACATACATGTATGCATTTACATACGTATGCATGAATGCATTTATGTACGTATGTGTGCATTTATTTACGTATGTATGTATGTATGTATGTATGATTTACCGTACGCATGTATCATAATGCATTTACGTGTGCACAGTGTATGTATGCATGTATGTATGTAAGCATTTACGTCTGTATGTATGCATATATGTATCTATTAGGTATGTACGTATGTATGTCACACGTTGTGGAACTTGAGGGGCCCTAAGCCATGGCTTAGTTGGCTTATGTTAGGAACCCCTCTAATGCATCGTTGTCAACAGCCTGTAGCGGTATTTCCACCTGTCCTGACGTCATCCAATCTACTGATTTATATAGCGCCGTTATCATGATGACTAAGACATCAATCGATGATGGTCTGGTCTCTGCCAGATTCACTCTGCACTTTCGTTGATAGCTTTACCATGCCAACGACCTATATGATGATGATGATGATGATGATGATATATACGACCATTTCCACAGCGACGTAACACGGCACATGCCGCTACAAAGGCGCTTGTATGACCATAGAATCTGTTTTATCCATCTCAGGTGTGCCATTCAATATTTTGCCACTGCTATATGGCGACACAACGTCTACGTTCCGTACAACAGCCTGATTGTATCTTATGAGCGAATAGTTTTTCTCAAGATCCATCCCGGGCCGGATTAAGACTTAAGGGCAAGAGCCGGGCGCCCTAACCCCAAAGCAAAGCCAATTACCAAAGTACTGGGTACCTGAACACGAAGTTCTAAACATACCTGTACATGATACGCGATGTTTTTTCTAATGAAATATAAGCCTGTACAGACTGTGAGTGTAAGTCTGTGACTAGGGTCAGTATTCAATAAGTAGTAACTAAAACTTACTATAGCGTCGAAAAACGTTTCAGGATAAAGCGATAAATTATTTAAAATTTATACAAAATTAGAAATTTGCTACAACAATTTGATTTAATTTCTCCGGATTTGGGAGGACTCAAACAAAAACGTTTTTGAGCTTGTTGGGCCCTAAGTCTTAGTTGGCTCATGCCACAATCCGGCACAGGATCCATCCGTTTTCTCATAACTTACTCGAGTGTCATAAACATCATTTGTCCGTTCTATGCATAGCATTTTGTATTACGTCTTTATCAAAACCTCGGCTGTGCTCCAGCATAAAAACCACCGGTCAGTGTGCGTAACTCTAAAAATACTGGGCCAAAAATTAACCAGATGCTCCGGCTCCGCCATCTGTTTGCACTCTTACTCGAGTGTCAGTCCCATCATTTGATAAAGCAGGAGGGCGGCTGTGCTCCAGCATAAAAACCACCGGTCAGTGGCGTCACTCTAAAAATACTGGACCAAAAGTTAACCAGGCACTCCACGGGTTTCCTATATTGCCAGCCCATTTCTGCCAATAGTTACGCAATTGCTTTCAGTACAATATTCATCCACAGATGTTATCTCCTATAGTCAGTGGTATCAGTGCTATTGATTTCATTCAATCCTACCTTCAAAAAAACAACCACGCCTTTTCGAATGAGAATTTATGTGACAGGCTTAACACGCAATCAGCCGACTGCTTGCTTTGGACTCATCTGTTTTTACTTGCGTGCACCATGGTATTATACCCACCGTATATCCTGCCTTTTGGTTTCTCTGATCTATCCTATATGTAGCGAGACTCGTCCCTTTGCGGTTGCCCTTTAAGAACCCAAACGGGTGTGATCGATGTATGTATATGATTTCCTCTATTTGTCTGTATGATATTAATGTCTTGTTACGTTCTAATATTCCGCTGACGGTTGTTGTCTCTTAACAAACAGTTTTTGATTTGATTTGATCGGATTTCGCCCTGGTTTCTCAACGGATTCTGATTTTGCATTGGGATTTTACTCTATAGGCAACAAAATCAAATGGTGTCTTGGACACTATGATACCGGCGCTACAGAAGTTACTAGAATAGATTAGAGTGTTATAATGAGAAACTGTATAAGACGGAAGAGTAGCCGTCGTCGTCGTCATCATTATTATCATCATCATCATCATCATCATCGCGGTCCATGGACTCAGTGCCCGTTGGTGTCAATCGCATGTTTCACCATCCGTCTCCATTTGTCTCTCTCCTGCGCCATTCTGCTAAGTTTGTGGATTTCCATTCCGCACCAGTCCCCGTAGAGTAGCCGTAGGACCCACTAATGCGCTACTATTGATATACCGCTGCATGCACACCTGGTAGCTCCTTACCAGCTTATGTACTGTAGGTGCAAATGAAATCGCGTCACAGAAGGCACGACTGCATTACAATTGCTGATAGCATCGACTGATGTTTCATGTGCTCATTATCACAAGCCATAAGCGAGTGAAGCAATTATCCTGCCTTTATGCGCGTGAAAAGTCTGCGCATAGTTTTGCCGCACAACTCTAACAAGTCCGTTACAAGAAGATATAGTTTGATCACGTCCTTGCTCTTGCGAGCAGTTGGTATCTAAGCAACAGCAGACAAAACCTTAAATAGGACGGACAAAACCACGAAAACTCTAAAAGGCCATTCCTGACCTAAAGGATGCGTGTTATTATATTCCTATCCTGTGTTAGACTACTGCAACAGGGCACTAGTTTATGCAATCGTATACAGGGTGTTTGGGTTTTGGAACATTTGGTTCCGCTATCAGGTTTTACAAACATTAATCAATAGTATATTGATGGTCACCAAATACCAGTCATGTGATAGAGTGTCAATATTTTTCTACAAATTTCAAAGCATTATAAAATGCCAAACAGTGCATGCACATCGTCTCTTCAACTCTCTTGGCAATTGTTGTATGGTCTTTGTTAACTTGTAGGTAAGTTTTAAGATGACATTCCATACGGGACCACAAATCCCAATACTGTTCCTAGTTAATTTCATTTATATCCATTGGCATCTGATTATTCAATTTGAACGCTACTATGCCATTTTTATGAGTTTTATGATCCGAAATAGGAAAATCTCAAAAACAAAAAACCAAATAACCAAAAAGCCAAATAGTCTAAAACCAAAAACACCAAAAATTTGAAAACTTTTCATTTTGAAAATAAGTTTGGTTTTTGAATTATATCCTATCCTGTGTCTGACTACTGCAACAACTTCTTTATATCGTTAGCGCAAAGAACCTCATCCGTCTTCAGTCATGCGTTCTACCAACGGCACAGAATTGTCTGTATACCGCGGCTCAAGTACACCCAGTGCCACGGAATTCCGCAAATTCTCCGCACTTCCCCCATCAATACAGTCGCCCACCCATCGCTCTCTGCCGTAGACTTCTCTGCTTATCACTCTGCAGACTTTCCACTCCAACTTAAAGTCACCCTCTGTTCAACTGCCCGCTCTCTCCGATATCCTGTTGGCATTGTAATTGGCCTAAATAGGACATGACTATAATGATATGCATGGACCAGAAGTGGCTGCATGTTTAGAGCTTTCGTGGTGTTTGTCCGTTCTATTTAAGGACAGACAAACATGTCATAGCGATCGTTTTGGGTCGTTATCCGTTGCCCTTCACTCGACGAAGGAAAACAGTCTTCATCGACAGAATAATCTAATCAGTCTGGACTCAACTGCTATCGATTTACAGATGTACTGCTACTACTGTCGTTTTTAGACGAGGCTCCTGCAAAGGATTACGATTGTTGACTACGCTTTCACTTCAAGCGACCATGAATTGTTTGCTTGTGCGTTGTGACAGCAGCATTACAGGGAATACAGGAGCACCCAAATACTCCAGTACGTTGGGACAGTGGTTAAATTCAGCCGGATCTCGCCAGATATGATATGGATATGGATATGATATCTGCCATGAACTTGCCGACACCTAAAAAAAGGATCACCTAACTGGATTTATTGTGTTCCGCCACCTGAAATATGCTGAGATCCGCCACCTAAAAGTAAGGATACCCATTGACCTAATTGTGTTTTTGGTTACAATAATCATCCTAATTATAAATGCATCCAGACTGTTTCAACAGGTAAAATTTTTCGAATAGCAAATAAACAGTATCGGTTATAGGCCTAGATTCACCAGATAGGCTTCGGTTTTAGATTTGTAAACATTTGGAGAATGGAGATCCGCCATCTCTATACGAATAATTTAACCGCTGCGTTTGGGGCGAAGGTGGAGCAGAAATCCCGATACAGATTTCTGCCCTGCATGGCGAAGACAAATAGAACTATCCGATAACTCTATACGGTTCTGCGCTTCCGGAATTAGCTCTCGAGTCTAGCCGTGGTTTTGTGCGCTATACGGACACCTAGGTTTACACCTGCGACAATAATGACCCACGATCTTGTCTAGGAAACGCCAGAGCTCATGTGTTCTGCATTTGTAGCACGTAGTCAACAACTTTTCGCAAATGCTGAATCTCAACTCATATGCCGCTTGAGATTTGGCGTTTATGGTCTTTCTTCTATATACTGCAGTGATCGAGGACCTTCGGGTCTGCAGACGTTCACGTCGGTCAGCTTTCTACGATATCGTCTGTAGCAGCTCAGTGGATATCCGGATGAGTTGCGCTCTGCTGTTACATACACACATGCATGATGCTTATAAAGAGAATGATGAAGATGATAACTGTTTACGTATACATGTAAATATATAAATGATCAAATACAATACAACACAATGTATACATAAATACATACACGCACACATACTTACATATATACGTACGCAATACATATATGCATACATTCATACATAATTATATGCATGCATATTATGCATTCATACATGCATGCATGTATACATACATGCCAACATACAAAACATCATACATATATACATGCACGCAAATATAATAATAATAATTACGACAATTTATATGGCGCCGTAACACGGCCATGCCGTTACAAGGGCGCCTTACAAAACAGCTAACAACAGTCCGGATAAGCCCTAGCGAACAAATATATATGGAGACATTTCCGTCATATGTTTGTCTCATATGATGAAATCTTTGCTAATAATATTAGCAACAGCAGGTTTTCCTGCTTGGACAATATTACTGTTAAAAACAGGAATAGCTGCTCTTCATAGAATCAGATTCATTTCGTCTTGTTCCATATTTGCATAGCATGACAACACAAGCACCAGGCAACCAAATGAAAGAGCATATAATAATAATAATAATAATATCTTTTCTTTAATTGAGCGCCTGACAAACGCACTGCGCTGTACATTTACATGTTATGCAATTGAAACAATCTTAACTAGTTAACTACTAACAGAACAGACAGCCTGCAATACACGGCGCTAATAGCAGCCTACAAAGCAAATCCGCCCTACGGGGATCGAACTCGGTACCTCTCGCTCTCTTGGCCAGATGTTATCCAACGCGCCACCGGTATTGCTGGTATACTTAACTAAATAACAGGATTAGGTCCTATATATAAACATCAGCCTTCAAACAGTCTCGCACGCATCCCTATAGCGCAATATGCAGGGATTGCAGGCCTACAATAAACATTCTTTATATATGCCGTACACATGGATCCCCGATGTTTGTATACCCTCTTAGCAAAACGAGTAGCAGTTGAGAGATTTATTTAACCGGGCAGCGAATCCCAGCGATGCTACAATATCTCTCAACTATACCAGTCCTGGTTCTGGACAAGACCGGCGCACGCCTCCCGGGCAGTGGACCCTATACTGACGTCTACTGCTGAAATACTGGTGGCTAATTGTGGGACAGCTGCTGTGAAGCTACTAGACTCTGGATAGCTAAACTGACACTGAGAAGATCTAGAATGCATTGCACGCTTCAACGCCCCTCAGCCATGCACTCTAAAACAATTATGCAATCCGCTGGTATTGTTGCATCCAGTCCAAGATACACTGTGGCGTGTTTTACTGGCCTCGTCCCCTCTTCCCTTCTTCCTTGATATTTTCTCCACGCTCTATTCCTCTTTATTAGAGAGTGACGCGGGGAGACAATCTTGTTCCCATCCCCGCCCCGCAACAAGTAAATCTTCCCAATCCCCGCCCCATCCCCGCATGGTTTGTCCCATGGTTTGCCCCATTCCCGCCCCATCCCCGCAGGACGACATCACATTCCTCGCAACAAGTTTACACCCATTCAAATTTTTAAAAATAACATTCCTTAGCTTACAAAGCTATTTGTATTGCTGACTGCATTAGTCTGTTATTATGTTATGGACAGTTTGCATTAAACAAGTCCTGACTATTTCTGACTAATAGGCTTCAGGAAATTAAAAATCTCCTTATCAGTTCTCAAGTCCTTAACATCACCCAAGTTTATTGCCGGCTCATTCCCCATTACCGCGGGATTACCGCGAAAGCAAACCCCAAAACCGCGGTATTACCTCAATTGTTGTCCCCATTACCGCGGTATTACCGCAATTGATGTTCCCATTACCGCGGAGTTTCCCGCGAAATTTCACCGCGGTTTTCTCGCGGAAAAATTCCCCATGTCACTTTCTACTCTTTATGCATGCTCTCCTACTGTCTCTGTCTTTCAATTATTCCGTTTGCCGGGCTATCTCTGTTTCTCTCTTTCTCTTGCTCTCTGTCTCTCTTACCGTCTTCACGATTCCCAGATGACATTTCCTAGACTGGACATATATGTATGTATGCATGTACAACATTGTACATGTATATGCATATTGCTGCATGTCGGCTTCCTGTTCTACCGTGTGTTGTGGTTGTTCAGGATAAGTTGCACGTCGTATGGTAATGGCGGAAACCCACAGGGGTATTGAAGGTTATACATGCAGCGTGTGTTAACGTCAGACCAGGTCTATAGGTAGGTATTGGTCTGTTGAGGTCATGCATTTTTTTATACCTTCCAGTCTAAAGAGATATCGTAGAGTTTGTCTCCGTTTGTGGATGATAGGCTACTTGCTAATTTTCGAACCAGACGCGTTGGGTCTTTTGAGTCTTGCTGGGTCTCTTTGATTGCTGCTGGTTTCGTCTCCAGATTGGCTGGTGCTTGTATTCCTCGTCTTCTTGTTGAAGATATATTTTCGCATGTATATAACGCAGTAAAAGGCCACGTTGTCTTAAACCCGTTTATCTTTCTCCATCCCTAGAGGGCCTAGACTATGCCTGTATGTGCGTCGGTGTGTGTCGCCCATTTTATCAAATCAAACAACACATTTATGTTATGTAACCCTTCAGAACAGTATATTCGAAACATCGCGTGGCAATTGAATTAAGATCATGACACTCTTAATAAACCACCTTAATCGACTGTACTCAACACTTTGAGAGATAGAGACTAATAGTGTTTACATTTTTTTAGAATTCAAATTATACGTTTTTGCCTATGTGAATGTGAGAATTTTCAGGACATTTGATGGGTGGCCATTAGAACGACTTCTCTTTGACAGTTGACCGTTTCTCGATCATAGGCAAATAAGGCAATGATAGACATTAAAAACTAATGGCCCTTCATTGCTAAACGTTTGCCAAATCTATAGGTTTATTGCCAGTCATATAATAGTCTCTGCCGGAGCTGAAATTAATACGGAGCTCCATAATTATAATTGAACTCATAAATTAACTTTCACGATAATCCTGTAGTTGTATTCAGCAATTACATGTTATTCTAGATAGACAAAGGTTGGCATAGATAGAAAAACAGCAAACAGCCAAGAAATAAAATTTTGAAGTCATGCTTTTAGCTCCAGGTTGTTTTTACATAGGCCTATACATATACAAACATTATACATACATATTATATTCGTTTATTGAGGCGAATCCTGTCGTCAAAACGCAACAGTTAACCTATATCAGGAGATGGCAGGTTTAGTCTAGTAAACATTCTTTAACAGCATACGAGATATGTAACTCTTATTGTTCGTACTAGTAAGTTCAAATGGGTGAGGCCAGAGCGCAAATTATATTTGCTGACATTCCGCTCTTGAAAGAATTTACGTAAGACACAATCACTGTCCCTAATAACAGCAGCAAAGAGAGCAGCATCAGCCACCTCAGCCATACTGTTCACACTTTAACATTTCAAAAGTGACTAGGAAACCAATGCAGCTTGTCGTTAAAGTGTTAAATGCAATTATCCTTTATATATATATTCGTTTATTTGAAAAAGAGACAAATCTGAGTGGCACACCGCACCCAGTTACATGTCGAAGCATAAACCAAACAAATATTTTTTTTATATATATGTAAATGGGCGACTAAGTTATGAAAACCGAATTCGTCCAAAATAGACAGAATGGCTTGCTGTGTATGAGAGCGTCTCAAGATTGAGCTGCTAACACTTAGTCGGCCATACAGTCAACTGAATAGACTTTTAACAGCTAAAAAAACCACTAACACGCATCAAGCGCTAGACCGGAAATAGGATCCATCGTACATGTATATATACACGGAATATATGAATTACAAGAGAATACAAAGTGAGTCCTGGCTTTGTTTAATTTACTGCAGAGCTGATGATCAGGTCACGTGCCTCTGTTGCGTTAAGTACTCGGAAGACTGCAAGAGTAGTGGGAACAGGAGCTGAAATGCGTGTCGCCATGCAATATTTACCCACCGCAAACGGTCATCTATCGGCTGCTGTTGTCTTTATCCCTCAATGTTTCTGTCAGTGGTCTCTTTGTCTGTCTGTGTTCCTGTCTGCCTTCCTGTCTGCCTTCCTGCTTTTTGCAATCCATGGGCTACTCCCCCGCCCAAAAAAGCCGCTCCCCTACTCCCTACGCCCGAGACTAGTCTACATGACTGACCGTTTTATTCCACAAGCGGACAATCTCACACGCAGATCGTTGATGATAAGAATGTTATATTGTGTATATACACCAAAGTGCAGATAGGCAATTGGAACAATAAAGAATGTACTTACTTACTTACTTACTTACTTACTTATTTAATATAATGCCGTTTAGATTTGATTTTAGATTCTCAAAACTGTAAGGCAGGAGCACTTTAATCACGTATTTCAAAGGGACTGATATTTTGTCCAAGTAGGGCGGTAGGCCTTACGTAAACAGTGCGGAGTGTAGGCATTGTCTACAAATATACAACGACGTAACTTAGATTTATTTTAAAGGGAGGTAGGACCTAAATCAGCATAAATCATAATAATTATTAAATATATTAACTCAGCTAAGCTTGTTCTGTGATTGTGAACTTGACACACTTTAAAAAGACGGTATGTACACTATAAAAAAACGAAGAGATAAAGCTCATCCTCATTTCTGGTAGGTCTACCTATTCTTCTTAGTAACCGTATCATATTTGCCTTATAGGCCTAAATGATTTAAGTGGCTTTATTTAGGCTACTTAATAATATACATACACACACATACATACATACATACATACATACATACATACATACATACATACATACATACATACATACATACATACATACATACATACATACACATAATCAGTTCCTGACGACAGTCATTTGGCGGCGACAGGCACGAATAAATGATTGCTCCCTTGTCTTCGGTCATTTGTCAAGTCCACTGGTCCCCTTAGTGTTAGTCCAAGTGGTGTTATATCCTCATTTACATAATATATTCAGTGTAGTCTTGGTCTGCCTTTGTTTCCTTTTCCTTCGAGTCTTGCGTGCATTGCATTGTGTGGGATTCGGTCAGCTGGCATTCTCTCTACATGTCCAAACCATCGGAGGAAAATCGGTTGTATCATCGCATCGTATTGTTTCTCCGTATTCTTTTCATTACTTAGAATGCTTGCGAAGTGCTTCCAATAATTCTCCTTTGTGTGTATTTTCGTTGCTGCCATCTGCGTTTATTAGCCCTCCTAGATAGACTAGACGAATTGCTCTACTTGCTCAATAGCTTCTCCTTGGATGTTGATAGCTATTGGTGTCTCTTTGGTCTTTTCAATCACCATTGTTTTGTTTTTCTCTGCGTAGATCACTAGGCCGAATCTTCTCCTGGTTTCGTCAATCTGTGTTGTAATACCCTGTTGTTCTGGTCCGTTTCTAGTTAAGAGGCCAATGTCTTCAGAAAATCAGAGGTTATTCACCAGCATTGCTTTCAATTTGAATCCTGCCTCGGTGCTGTTTATTACGCTGAGTCATATTACTGTTTCTAATAAAAGGTTAAATATGTTGTAGGTACGGAGGCATGATACAGCCTTGTCGTAGGCCTACTCCCGTTTTCGTGTGAAAGTATTCTGTGATCTTTTTTATCAATCTTTATGGAACTTGATTATTTTCGATATATGTCTTGTACAAGTTAGATCATTTGCTCTAGTATTTCTCCATTTTGCATCGCTGTTCACATACCAACAACTAGCATACAGAAAAACCAGTGTCGACGAGAGGTGGGCCTACGGTAATATCAACTACTTCCTTCACAACACAATTTTCGCCAAGGAATGTGATGTTGACGACACATGCTCTGGCAGCGGTAAGATTTTAGAGACTCGCTAACTCTACTAAACGAGGCTCTCTCTATTAAGACACATTAATCCATACATATCCCATACTATTTAAAACCGATTTCCTATAACTATGGAGTCTACCAGCTTATACAGGTCAATCGTAATCGTAATCGTAAAATCCACATTTCTAAAGCGTCGCTTAGCGGTGGGCACCAACTTATTAACGAGGGCAACGCTGACACCCATGATCATTTTAGCCTTAATACTCTATTAATGTCTATTGTTTGCGAAACCAATAATATTATATTACACATTTTTATTCAATGCAAAATTTGTTTGGCAGTTTTTGACGACTTTATGATGTCGTTAATTCTAATGTGGGCCTCATGAATTCACTCCTTGGAGTCATGGATACACGGAAACTATGTACTTCACGCAGACCTTAGGCCTAATCGTCTCATTTTAACTTGAATTGCAAATTTGTTCAGCACGAATTTAGGAGAAATTTATCTACTTGAAAACACTAAAACAGAGTCCAACAGTAAAATCTCACGAGTTAATGGAAGAGAGGAATTGATAGGACCAAGTGCTCGTGTCACAAATTACTTGGTAACTTATTGCAGAAAGATATTACATCAATTTACATGTAGTAAACTGGAGACTCCTTATACTGGAGACTTCGGTACAACGGATTCTGGTAAAACACAGAGGTAGATCTGAAATGTTCTTCAGCTGCCTGAAATAACCTCATTATGACAGAACCACCGTAGAAAGACAGTCACAGGATATGATTTCCAAAGCCCACATTAGCCTATAAGATGTTTCCATTGGACGTATCATGCATAATCATATATATCTATATTAGGGGTGTCCAAAATAAATTTTTTGGGAATTTAAATTTGCACACCCTCTAATATTGTTGATTATATATAAATTTAATTTCCTGCAAAATTTCAGGTCTCTATGTCAACATTTGGGGGTTGCTCAATGAGGGTGAAGTTTCAACATATAAAAATGCCTCGCTAATGCAATTTAATAGCAGCTGTAAACAAACAAAGCTTGAAATAAAAGTGTCACTGGTCAAATCATAGTTTGAATCATGGGGGGGGGGGTTCGTAGGCTCATAGCTTTCAGTCAAAAGTGCCATATAGCTATTAAGTATTATAGAGCCTCACTGTCCCAGTTCCTGGATGCTGTGAAATCTTGTAATTAAGCTACCGAAGACTGTAACACTTTAGCGTGTTCTTGCGAGCATTTGGTATTCGCTTCCTGTTGTCCTCAACAACCTGTATTAACTTCTGCATTATTTGCTCTGATTTTGTGGTCGATTGGTAAAATGTACTGAGTTTGTACTCATCAAAGCTACTGAATGCTCTGCTGAATCATTAACAACTTCCAGTGACTTGACGACTGTCGTGCTGGTTGTCACTGCTTGTCAGCGACGGTATCTCATTCCAGGCATCTGGATCGTCGACTGACAAAGTATCTATGCTTATTCCAACAGATTTCAAGGCAGCAGTTGAAGAGGAAGTCACCAGTTCATGCTGTGTCTTGTTCTCCAGCTGGTCATATGTTGCTTTAATCCTGCAAACGTTCCAGTCACTTCGCCTCTGGATAATTGATTGAACCATTAACCTTTATCTTCATTTGGAAACCTTCACAGAAAACAATGACAGTGGCACAAGTCCAAGGCACCACAGGTGGTTTGTAGCTTTTAATTGCAGCCTGTGACACACCTTGTTTATGTCAGAGTACTGTTTGATCATTTGGAACAGCAGGATTTAGTTAAATGCGGCATCGGCACCCACTACATGGAATGAGATACCATCGCTGACAGGCAGGAACATAGATATGTGCTGCAAAAATACAAAACTCTGTAAGATTCTCCAACTCACTAGTAGTAATCTTGAACTCATCACGAAAGAGGTAGATTTTAAGGCAAAAAATAACTTTAGCCATCCACCTCGCCATGTGAAAAGCTACTGGCGGCCAGAAGCGGTAATGTTTGGGAGTTGGGATGGGACAGTCCAAAATTAGAAGTGTAGGCCTACGCTCGATCAGTTCTTTGTAATCTTCTTGTGGTAAATATGCAGTGCTGTCTGACAGGAAAGCTTGCAAGAATTAACACACTTCTTCGCAAAGCTGTTGCAGCAGCACGTTATCAAGTCGGGTGTCATTCAAAGATCTGTAGTGTGCTTGGTTGATGTTTGGCCAAAACTTCTAAAATATGTTGAAAAGAGCAATGTTTGGTCCATGACTGGCCATGCAATACTACACAAACTTCACCGATGATGATCTTATGCATGTGGTGTTGACATGCTAAGTGCAACACATTTTCTGCATCAACTGTTCCAGCAAAGTACATGCGCTATGCTTCGTCCCTGTGTTTGATGCCGTTGTATCAAAGCACATGCCTACAACATCTGTTGCAATATCAGAGATTCAACAACTGGAATGCAGCCTAAGCTTGTGCCTGTCCAGTGCCAGAAGGAATTTTAATTACTACGAGTATCTTATCTACGTTATGTCCTGTAACACAGAGAGCAATCCTGTCAGCATTGCCATTGGATCCTCCGTGTTGGTGCCGTTATTCACATCTAGAACTTTGGCCTCATTGAGCAACCTCTAAAAGTTATTGAATTGCTGAACTTTTTTGACAGATGATATAGTATTGTAAAAGGAACAAAATGAGCCTATGTGCATTCGAATCGGAGAAAACTATTTTTCCCCCATGTATTTATGGACACCCCTAATCTATATATGCAGGGAGGAGGAGAGAGAGGAGAGGAGAGAGAGAGAGAGAGAGAGAGAGAGAGAGAGAGAGAGAGAGAGAGAGAGAGAAGAAACAGATATACAAACAGACAGACAGACAGACAAACGGAGACAGCACACACACAGACTGAGAGACACATACAGAGAGAGACAGAGAGAGAGGGAGAGGAAGAGGAGAGGGAGAGGGAGAGGGAGAGGGAGAGGGAGAGGGAGAGGGAGAGGGAGGGACAGGGAGAGAGACTGGGAGAGACAGGGAGAGACAGAAAAAAGACAGAGACAGAGACACAGAGACACAGAGAGAGACAGAGAGACAGGCAGAGAGAGAGACAGACAGAGACAGACAGAGAGAGACACAGAGAGAGACAGACAGACAGAGACAGACAGAGACAGACAGAGACAGACAGAGACAGACAGAGAGTGGAGGCTAACATGAAGCGGCAAGATTCATGTGGGAGTGGTTCATCTGTTACCCTGAAGATGTTTGAACGTCGGAGCGCACTCTAAACATGGCGTCGAGTCTTGCAATTCGCAGATGAGATAATGCGTAGACCTATTAACAATGCAGTTGCTGCATCCGTTGTTTGGCACAGCCACGTTTCCAAATCTAGGAGACGGAAGAAGCTTATATAATTAACTCTACCCCCACCCCGGATCCCGATCCCATGTCTATATGATACAATGTAATTGTGTATTGCAAATGTCATATTTTAGTATTGTATTCCCTGTATTATATTCGCTGTTCTGTATACATTTACTGTATGTATGTGCATAAAATACAATGCAACTGATGCAGTTCCCGACCCATAAGAGCTCAATGGCAAGCATTATTACAATGCTGATTGGATTTAATGTAAGCCAGGGAATGCGGATTATAAGAATGAGTCATAGGTTCAGTGTAAGTAAGAATTATATTACTATTATACGCTTAATCCGGATTATGGCAAGGCTCACACTTAAACTGACTTTGGGTTGAAGCCTGGCTGACTTCCTAAATATAGCCTACACAAGTCATTATTTGACCTATATATACCAAAACACCAATCTGAAACTAAATTTCTAGGGAGGACTCCTAGGGAGGACATCTAGCTCTTTCTCCTCCTCCATTGCTCAAGTCTCATCTCTTCAAGAACCTCAACCCTAATCCATCCTATCCCTCGCCTTCGAAGCCTACTCGTCCTCAACGAAACCCACCTTAGCAGCCTTCCCTCTATGGTCTCTCTGGCAACCGGACTCGGTCCTCCACTGGCCATCGATCTCTGTCATGGATCCTTCTGATACGACGCAGCGCTCGTGAATAAGCTGGTGCTCACCGCTTAGCTTTAGAGTAGCGCATTAGAAATCTGTAGATTACGATAACGATTACGATTACAATTCTACGAAGGTGTGTCCCTACAACATCGTTAAAAACTGTAAAAAATGTAGTCACTGAGTCAGTTACTACTTTCTTTCTACAAAAAAGTTCAATCATTCCGCATGTTGAAGGCGATACGTCAGCGATGTGTGTTGGACCATGGTAAGCGAACTTTTATTGCAATGAAGACAGTTAAGTTTGTCACTATCTTCGACTTCCCATCAGCATTTACCTTGATTTTCCACTCAAACGTTTCACATTATCATTATTCGCCATATTGTTTACTCCAGAAATGGGTCGCTCAATATCATGAAATAAGTAAAAACAATTAATGGAACAAACCAAAATTAGTAGACCCTCCTCATCTGTATATCAAATGTTGCGACATTTGGTTTTACTTTAATTCTCTAAGCAGTCGCGGGTCAACTCTGCTCTTGCCAATCTACTCTCACATTATTGACAGTTCACAGGCTTTTCTGTTCATCAGCTTATAAGTTCGGTTGTTGACGTACATCTTTCTGACTGTTTGTGCGTTTGCTTATATTTGTGCGTACGTCCTTCTGTCTGACCCTGTGTATGTCTCTGTACTTGTCTGTCATATGTAGCTCGTGCAAGTGAGACAACCGTTGGGCGAATTGATTGTGACTAAAAAGCGTTTCAACCCCGACCTTTGCGGGAAAGCGAATCGTGTCATTATATTCAGCATAATATTGTCATGGTAAACCGCGTGGACCTACGGACGAACTACTGGATGGAAGAAGGTTGAGTGTGGAAGGAAGACTCACAAGGTGAAAGACAAAGGGTGGGGAGGAAGAGTATGAACAACGGCTGCAGAGGAAGGAAAAGATGCTCCAGTGAAAGGAAGCAGAAAGAAAGAAACACGAGTACACTGCTGTTTCGATTCCACTCTATTCAAATGGCCCATTTGTTCTTCAAATATTTTTTTATTCTATTGTTAAAATAAGCTAGGTTTACAAAATGGCGCAACTAAGAATTATTGCTCGGCACTATAGCCGTGAAATCCATAAATTTTTATAGAGACAGAGCAGAGCGGCAGCAGTGGCGGCACTACATCAGGGCACGTCAGGGCAAATGCCCTGGTAAAAAAGCCTTTGCCCTGGCCGTTGCCCTGCCAGAATTTTGGCAATGCCCAGAATTTCTGCTCGCCATAAATCACCCCCTGCACTGGTTACTTGTATGACTGCCCTGACTATGCCCTACTACTACTATTCCTTTATTTCAAAAACTCGATAACACAAACGCAACAAGATTACAAAATCAACAGTTTAGATATCGATTAGACAAAAAAATAATGTATAGTCAAATATATAAGAGGGTTAGGAATGTATTAGTGACTGAGACCTGGACACAAAAAATGTCTGGCGCCGCCACTGAGCGGCAGCAGTAGTACCCAAGGACCTCTGTGTTATATAGAAGTGCATGCCTTACCTTATAGAAAGGCTGACTATAAGTCAAACTATCAGGAACGGCGCTGCCAGCTATCACCACAGAAACTCGTGACGCCATGGCAAGATTAATGAGTGAATTATTCTATTTGAAAAGGAGGTGTTTGAGAGGACATTAGTAGTAGACGTCAGGTAAGGAGAGTAGAGCGAATCGATCGACGACAGAAGCATTTTTTTTCGAAGACATCTTACTCATCAGTTGAGTTATTCGTTAACTCAGCCATCAGGCTGTTTTGAAGTTACATTCCTTTCGATTGCTTAGCGCAAATGAAGCACAGAGAGAGAGAGAGAGAGAGAGAGAGACAGAGAAAGACAGAGAGAGACAGAGACAAAGAGAGACACAGACACAGACAGACAGACAAAGAGGCAGAGAAGAAGACAGCCTGGAAGACAAAGATAGAAATCGTTTGTGTGATAAGACGACGCAACTGTTCAGTGCAGCAGCTGATGCTGTCTCTCTGATCTCTCATCCATTGACGCTAATTACGATTGATTGTGCGCTTTGCATCAATCCCTGCTTCAGCTTCCGTATAAGAAAACTGCTCATCGGATTCAGATTTAGAATTACCTTACAGCTTTTCCTCGATTCATTATATTCATGCAATTGGT
>JACEVL010000133.1:752500-767500 GCA_020284085.1 Aporrectodea caliginosa | reverse complement strand
CCCGCTGAGAGCAGCCGTGTTGCTATCCAGGCTGAGAGACAGAGGCCGTAGGAAGTGTCTGGCGAAAGGGTGGACCCTTGGGAAGGTGGGACGGTGGGAGCCTGCGACAAATGACGAAGGCGGTGGTGACGAAATCAACAGGGGACGTACAACAGATACATTTCGATATTCTGGTACGTGATAGGAATTATAGAGGAGACTCGACAGTAAAAAACAGCTGGTTCTGGGCGGACTTAATCGGTCTTAGCCGGTCTGAACTGCTTCCATGATGAGTACAGGGTCTTGGTGAACAGTGGGAGGCGGGCTCTTTGAGAGGCGGGATATAGTAATGACTATGTATCACGTTGGTAACCTTCGATGCTTGTCTGCGTATAAACTTGGCCGCGTGTAATATACTATATGACGAGATGACGCTTTGCATGGCTGTAACAGATGACTAAGACCGTATCAGAAGGAAGCTCCTCGCAATGTCAAAAACTCGCTTATTACTTACTCCATGAGTAATATATAATTAATTTAAGTTGAAGTACGGCATCATGAGCTTTGCTGTTAGTTTCTCTGTGTAATATTTAGTCAGTGATGAGATTGAGGCCAGGTCATAAATTCATAATCACGTGGTGAACTTTATAGATCACTTTATAGTTCATTCACATATAGAAGCATTCTTCGCTTTTTCTGGGGGTAGTAGACTAATATATTCAGTGTTCAATAGTGTTTGCCAGGGCCAGAGACGCCAACCGTAGCGTCACCTCGTATACATGCATGATTTAGCCGTATAACTTTTGTCTGTGGAGTGCACAGGCCGTCCCTAGATATTACGGCTGAAGCGCAGACGTGAAATCAACAATCGAATTAGTCATTCGATTAACACTAGAAGTACCGAGAAATCGAACTTCCTAGAAGCACCAAGGGGGTCATTTTGACCCCAAATAATTTATAATGCAAAGTCAATTGCAAATTCAATTATACTGACTATCAACTTTATTAACATAAATTACATGAGCATAAACAAGTGTAATAAGTAAGTTGGAATGGAATAATAGGAGATCCTCTCCTCTCACCAGATCTCCTATCCTCTCGCCAGACCTCCTCCGCTCTCACTACATCTACTATCCACTCACCAGATCTCCTATCCTCTCACCAAATTTCCTATCCTCTCACCAGATCTCACCCTATATTCTCGCCAAATCTTCTATCCTCTCACCAGATTTCTTATCCTCTCACCAGACCTCATCCTATCTTCTCACCAAATCTTTTATCCTCTCACCAGATCTCCCTCTCACCAGATCTCCTCTCCTCTCGCCAGATCTTCTATCTTCTCATCAGATCTCCTCTCCTTTCACCAGAAAACTCTCCTATCTTATCACCAGATCTCCTATCCCTGACTAGATCTCCTCTCCTCTGACCAGATATTCCTTCCTCTCACCAGATCTCCTTTCCTCTTTCCAAATATTGTCTTCTCTCACCGGATCTCTCTCCTCTCACCGGATCTACTCTGCTCTCACCAGATCTCTCTCCACTCACCAGATCTCCTCTCCTCTCACCCGATATCCTCTCACCAAGTCATCCTTCTCGCCAGATCGCCTATCCTCTCACTTGATCTCCACTCCTCTCACCAGATCTACTACATTCTCACCTGATCTCCTATCCTTTCACTAGATCTCCTCTGACCACATCTTCTTTCTCCCACTAGATATTCTCTCCTCTCACCAGATATCCTCTTCTCTCACCAGATATCCTCTTCTCTCATCAGATCTTCTCTCACCAGATCTGTTATTTTCTCACCAGATCTATTCTCACAAGATCTCCTTTCCTCTAACCAGATCTCCGCTCATCAAATCATCCTTCTCGCCAGATCTCCTATCCTCTCACTTGATCTCCTCTTTTCTCGCCAGATCTACTATCCTCTGGCTAGATCACTCCTCTGACCAGATCTGCTTTCCTCTCACCAGATCTCCTATCCTCTCACCAGATCTCCTCTTCTCTCCCAAGATCTTCTTTCCCATCGCCAAATGTCCTCTCCTCTCGCCAGATCTCTAATTCTCTCGCCAGATCTCCTATCCTCTCACTTGATCTCCTCTCCTCTCGCCAGATCTACTATCCTCTGGCCAGATCTCTCCTCTGATCAGATCTACATTCCTCTCACCAGATCGCCTATCCTCTCATCAGATTTCCTATCCTCTCACCAGATCTCCTCTTCTCTCCCAGATCTTCTTTCCCATCGCCAAATGTCCTCTCCTCTCGCCAGATCTCTAATTCTCTCTGCCAGATCTCCTATCCTCTCACCTGATCTCCTCTTCTCTCACCTGATCTCCTCTTCTATCACCAGATCTCATCTCCTCTCGCCATATCTCCTATCCTCTCACCAGATCTCCTATCCTCTCATCTGATCTTCTCTCCTCTGACCAGATCTTCTTTCCTTTCATCAGATCGCCTCTCCTCTCACCAAATCTCCCCTTCTCTCACCAGATCTGATCCTATCCTCTCACCAGATCTCCTCTCCTCTCACCAGATCTCCTCTCTTCTCACATTTATTACGTAATTAGCTTTGATATATAATATTATTGAATAAAAAACAAGAAATGCGTAAGCCTTATATGCAAGTACTGAAACAGGGGTCAGATTGACCCCTTGGTGCTTAAAGGTAGAACAGCAAAAATCTCAGAAATTGTGAATCCCCCCGAGTTCAAATTTTGGCAGAGGGTATACCCTACGAAGTTAGGAAAAGTCATGAAATTACAGGACTCTGGCTATATCTGGGGCCGAGGTGCGTTCCGCTAAAAACCAAAAGGGGTCAGATTGACCCCTTCGGTGCTTCTAGTGTTAAGGGGCTCCACGACGATTGCTCCAAATCTGTAAGGAGATCAAGAAGTCACGCCATTTCGATTCCCCCTCCACCAGCATTCGAGAATATCTCGCTTCAGTAATCGCTATTTCTCCCTGGGGAATGCAGACATGCAGAAGGAAGGCAGAGAGAGAAAGAGAAAGAGACAGAGACAGAGACAGAGAGATACATAGATACAGAGAGAGACAGAGATAGAAGGACAAAGAGAGAGAGACAGACAGACAGGGAGAGACAGACAGAGACAGACATAGACAGACAGACAGATAGAGACAGACAGACAGAGACAGACATACAGACAGACAGACAGACAGAGGCTAAGAGAGAAGGCGTCTATAAGCCAGCTGGATTTTCCGCAGCTTGACCGCCGCCGTTCGAGGTCAGTTGTTCTGGTCAAGGGTCAGCCATGGATGGAAAGCGAGAGACAATTGAACGATGAAATTAATGACCACCGATTTCCGCAGCCGACATATCGAATAGGCAATTCACTGAATCCATTACGAGGTCGTCCTTTCTACTGACGCTAGATAAATAATGAATTACGCGACTTACTCGCCTAATCGAGAAGTCAAAGTGAAGATGGGAAAGGCGAATTCCTAATGCAATAACTCAGATGCTCCTGTCTCTGTCCGCCTGTGCGGCTGTCTGTTTGTCTGTCTGTTTGTCTGTCTGCTTTCATACGTGATTGCGTGCTAGATTGTTTACCTGTCTGCAAGGACAATTTGTTAATTACTCACTAGATGGATCGGCGACATCTTCGAATTGTCAGTCAGTAAAGCCATGTGTTTGCATTTTGGGAATCAGCATTGGAAGCTATTAGACCCGTTGTGCAAGTAACCACGAGAACGGACGGCTGACTGAGGAATAGGATGGGACAAAGGAGAAAAAGAAGGGTTAGCCTGGACTCCACTATCTTGTGACGGGCTTCCAGGGTCAGATGTACTAAAATATTTACTAGTTAACTGGGCTAAATAATGCTCAAAGTCACACTCAGTATTATTTACTAAGCATGAAGGTCACATTTAAGTAGGCCTAATGAGACCAACCTAACACCTGTACTCCAAAATCGGTCATCTGCTTGTATCAATATAATTCCTAAAGGATAATGCTTGTAATTTGCTGCGTTTGACAGTAACAGGATTGAATAAACGGATATACATACAAAGTCACACATACATACATACGGGTATATACATACATACATGCATACATACATACATACATACATACATACATACATACATACATACATACATACATACATACATACATACATACATACATACATACATACATACATACATACATACATACATACAGTTATTCACGCTCATTGTTAGTTGCCACTGTTGACATGGCTAGCCAATACAATATAACGCTATATATATATAAATGTGTGTGTTTACTTATACTCGTAGGCCATAACCAAAATGAATTACTCTGTATACAGGTAAACCAGCAATTGGTTGGGTTTTAGCATCCGATATTTCTACCTAATTAGTCAATTACAGTAGAGATCGATGTACGGCGTTCTCCGGTGAAATGCATGATGATTAAATTGACTGAAACAGGCAAGGCATACAACATCACAAGCTATTTATCACACTTTGGTTTTCATGAGGTAGCATTTTGCGTTTAATTTACGGTCGCATTTAATCGACGAGGACAATATTAATAGCATAAAATAAGGACAAAGAGGTAGACCTATATGTGGCAGGCCAGACCAAAATAGGTATTATGTCGGAAACTACACAACAGAGTAATAGGCCATATACTATTTCTTGTTTTTCGGTTTTTTGCAGAATCTAATATCAAAATATGTTGAAAATAGTCATTTCTTATATTTTGTTAAAAAACGAGTTTTAAAGCTATTTTTAATGCTTTTAATACATATATTCTTTTGTTTTAGATAAGTTAATTCAGTTAATTAATTAATTAAATTGGATAACTTTTTCACTATATCTTGCGCTAGAATAAAGCTAGAGCAATAATTTTTGTGTCATTTTGAAGCCTGATGTAAGACATTTGAAATGATATATCAAACTCAATATGTTGCAAAATCACCGTAATACTGGTTTTGGTGTGTGGAGTCACATGTTAGAGACTACATACATGTACACACATATGCTATAGAGACAAAGAAACGTCAGCACACCGAGGGACAGACACAAAGATATTATGACAGACAAACGGAAAAGCACAAAGAGACTACGACAGACAGAAGGACAGATACTTGTAGAGATACAGATAGACAGTCGTGAAGATACTCTGCGAAAAATAGCAATGGCTCTGCTGCATACAGGGATCGAGTAATGAAGGAAACTAGAAGAAGGAGCAAAAGAAAAATGGAAGTAAATACAGATGAAAGAGTCGAAAGGAGGAAGGAAATAAGGATGGAAGAACAGTATGAAGGAAGAAAGGAACGAAGATGGAAGAATAAGCCCAGAAAAAAGAAAGGGAAAGGATGTAGGGATGGAAGGAGGTAGTGAGGAAGGATAGAAAATATTTGCGGGAGAAAGAAATAAGGTAAGTGAAGAAAAGGAGGAAACAGGAAAGAAATGAAGGAATGAAAGAGGTGAGTAACGAAGGAAGGATGGAGATGAAAAAGAGAAAGAATGAGCAGAAGTAGAAAGGTCAGAATAAGGAAGTGAAGAAAAACAGCGAAGATTGGGCAAATGAAGAACTATATGAAGGCGTTAATTTATTTAGTATGTGTCACCTGTTTGAAAGGGCGAACACCGGAAGGATGGAAGAAAGAATCGACTGAAGCATGGAGGAAAGCAGAACTGAATGGAAAGAATTGTCTCCGCGGAGACGAGAGGCACCAATTCGAGTTCTCACATTGAAATGAGCTTGACATTCATCCACAGCTTACTGTCAATCTACCTGTCATCAAACTATCTCCATTCTCCATTCTCCATTCTCCCTCCCTCTCTTCCCCTCTCTCTGTCTCTCTACCGAGTCGTAGAGACCTTAATTCTGCGAAGACTTTAACGACGCTTGTCACTCAGCTGGCACAGACTGACAGGCACACATACATACAGACAGACAGACGCGAAGATACGAGTACAAGATATATTAAATACACAAAAAATACGGACAGGTAACGGCATTTTTTTTTAGTTAAAACAACATTAATGAGAAAATTAGGGCTAGTACTGGTCTAAAAAATAGATTTATGTCCAAAAATTAGTTTCGATTAATCGATTAAACTCGATTAATTTGGTATCTGTTATGTAAAGCGTGAAAACCTGTAAAAAATGTAGTCACTGAGTCAGTTACTACTTTCTTCTACAAGAAAACTTCAATCGTTCCACATGCTGAAGTGATACGTCAGCGATGTGTGTTGGACCATGGTAAGCTAACTCTTATTGCAATGAAGACAGTTAATTTTGTCGCCATCTTCGACTTTTCATCAGCATTTGCCTTGATTTTCCACTCAAACGTTTCACATTATCATTGTTCGCCATATTGCTTACTCCAGAAATGGGCCTCTCATTATCATGAAATAAGTAAAAAAGTTAATCGAACAAGCCAAAATTAATCGATTACAACTTTTAACGATTAATCGATTAATTAATCATTAAAATCCCTAGAGAAAATTATGTTGAGATCAATTTCTCCGTTTCTCAGTTTCTCAGCCGTCCTAAGCGGAAATTAAAGCAGCGGGAAATCCTCTTCTTCTTTCGCTTTAGAAAAAAACTCAACAATTCTTTGGAAAGGGCGAGAAATAGATAACCTCTGCAAACATTCAAAGGTTGGTCGTCGTTTTATTTAGTTTACCCAACAGATGCAGATAAAGAACCGTCTGTAGCTTAATTTTCTCCCTTCAAAGTCAGTAAATTGGTCTGTGCAAAGAGAGACAGATACATTTGTTACGGTTGACACATACATTGGGACCACTGAGCAGGGGCGAACAATTTTGTAGGAAGCAGTGTCAAGGAACGGTTGGCTTGCTCCTTTTCTTTAAGAAATGATCCTGAAATGCTGATTCTGAATAGTTTGTCTGACTTTTGTTTTGGCAGAACACGTCTTGATTAATATTTTTAAAGTGCAATATTATGAGCGCCCAAGCTCAAAACTGAATTGATTTGATTGATTGATTGATTTTTTATTCGGTAACCAAAAACATACAAAAAGGGTAATCGACAACAGAAATGCATCGGCAAAACAAGTTAAGGTTACCAAGGAGACCCATAAGGGGCCGAAGGGTCCCGCTAACCATGGCCACCAAACAAACATATGTCAAACAGGTTTGACATATGTTGTAATAGTCTCTTTAATTCGTTATAAAAAGCCAATATACTGTATTATTTCTAAAAGGCTAAGACAGGTTAAGTTTAAACAGCTCTAAAGAATTTTACAGATACAATGGATAATAGGTCTACATGTAGCAACACTCAGATTAAAATAGTAATAACCTTCGTTTATTATTTCAAATTGACACACCGCAGAATGATTACAATCCATAGTATGAACGGTTGATCACAAGTTATTACATGAGTCGAATTTAACTGTTTGGCAGCCATGCAAGGCACCCATCAGCCGTACTGCTCATTTTACCAGCGCCGTCTAGCAAATGAACAGGCTGAGTGGACCTTCTGCTCTTTGTGCCAGAGTGTTACCATTACAATGATTACACTAAGCCTCCTCGCCATATAATCCCTTAAATATGCGATTTTCTTAAAAAGCGCTCCATTGCACTTCGCTGCGTTCTACTGTGAGCTGAGCACAGTGAGCAGACGTGTCGGTGACCTATTAACACGCCTCATATAATTATGAGATGCTGGCAGAGAGCGCTATATAAATTAGCTGGTTATATGATTTGCGCTGATGCTAGAAAGAGTCCGACTGTCTGCAATATTTCCCAACTGACCCAACAACGCATCCGTCCATATCATCAGCTCGCGCTCCCCACAGAGATTGAATACAGACCCTCTTAGCAGATTGCCTGCATTCGACGCCATATAAATCCTCACTTACACTACAAATTACATCAGGATTGGAGGGAGACGAGTGTATGTATGGCTGTCTGCGTCAGTGTCGGACCATATCAACAGCGGACATATTATGGTCAAATCAACAGCGTTTTGCGCTGGCGAAGCCGGGCACGGTTTCAAATACACATAGACTGGTATTATATTGCATGCCGCGCTCAGCCGCCAGGGCTTCTATTGTCAGAGATGTCTACATAAATGAACCTGAAGCACAAAACTAATATCATGTGTAATCAATATCGTCCGTCTGTATACAATCCCATAATATTATAGCTATGCATTTGCATGCTGACAAATTGGTGTCTCAATATCTCCGCTGTCCGGTTTATCCGGGCTGCGGGTTAAGCCTGGGTAAACCCATATCTGATAGATACCTATTTGTAAGCTTATGTTATTATTATTATACACATGCAAATATATTTGTATGTATCTATTCGTTTTTATTCCCCCCATTTTCTGTTTCTGTATCCTGATTTATATATACAGATAATCAGGGGTTTCTATCCCTATACAGGGCGGGCGCAATTTGAGCCCAGTGAAAAACAGGGGGGAGAGTGGTTTTTTCCAATTTTGTCACACTTTCTACAAGTTACAGAGTCTTCACTCACAGTCCTATGAAAGACTCACTTTTCTGGTATAAATTAATGTGAACCGGTGACATCGTCCGATTAAGTCGCTCAATTTTGTTAACACACGGTACTGAATGTGTTATAGAGTTCTCGCACTTAATCGCGCGATATTATCTACTTAATCTACTACCCGTTGACTGGCATGCTTTAAAATTGAACAGCTTTACTGGTAATCCTCCATTGTAGGTGCTTTAATTATTATTGAATTGGTATCCATTGTATATGGTCAATTTAAAATGGAAGCTGGATTAATGAAAATAATTGTTTGCCTAAATGGAAGCTGGATTGATGAAAGAAATCTTCGCATAAATAGATTGGACTGATGATATTTTAGCAGACGAAACCCATAATGAATTACAGACACATTTATCTAATCAGAAATGAGCTAAAACCAGTGCCTTTTTCTAGAAGAAAGGTTCCAGAACTCAACAAATTCAAAACAATTATAGGGACATATTTTATGCCAATATTTCTATTTCATATAATATCAATATACACTGAAAGTACTGAAATTGAATTAAAATATCTAAATAATTTTAAATTATTTTTTATTTAAAACTAAATTAACCAAATTATTTTTAATAAATGAAAAAGGTTTCAGAACGCCTCTCCAGACCGCTCCTGCTGAAAAAAGCACTGGCTAAAACTCACATCGGCAATATGGGATATGGGAGAGAGGGGAGGTCCGGTCCAGGAGGGGGGAAGGGAGGGATTGAGCCCGGTTGCTTAGGGGGGATAGAAGCCACTGCAGATAATCATACGTATACACTGTGTTTAATAAAATGCTATTCCCATGGAATATTTATTTTAATACGCGGGTTTATTGCTAAATTTCAAGTTATTTAGAAAATTAGGTCATTTGGATGTTTAATCACGTGGTCGTCATGACCGGTGTGAAATCTCTGTCTGTCTGTCTGTCTGTCTGTCTCTCTCTCTCTGTCTCGTTCTCTGTCTCTGTCTCTGTCTCTGTCTGTCTGTCTGTCTGTCTGTCTGTCTGTCTGTCTGTCTGTCTGTCTGTCTCTCTCTCTCTCTCTCTCTCTCTCTCTCTCTCTCTCTCTCTATATATATATATATATATATATATATATATATATATATATATATATATATATATATATATATATATATATATATATATATATATATATATATCCCTCTATCTAAAAGAACGACACTGGACAGTTAACAGATGGTTCTGGTCAGACTTTACCGGTGTTAGCCTGCCTGAACCGTCCATGACGCATAGTCCTGGAAACAGTTCTCTTAGAGCAGAATGTCGTAATAACTGCGTATCACATTAATAACGTTCGCTGTTCGGCTGCGTATAAACATGGCCGCTTGTATTATACAAAGTTTATCACAAGCAATGATCCCGTCCTAGACTAAAAAGAACCGGAACGTCGGCTTAAGGAAGAACCGGAACGCCGCCATCAGGAAGAACCGGAACGCCGCCTTCAGGCGCCATGTTAATTGTCAATCAAAGAGGAAGCTATACGGAGTTGCGGTCATTACAGATCGCAACTCACTTTACTGGCGCTTTTTGACGTTAGTGCGGCATTCGACACTGTGGACCATGAGATACTTTTTGATCGGTTACAAATATCTTTTGGTCTGTCTGGTGCCTTCCTTTGCTGGTTGGAGTCCTTCCTTGGGGAGCGCTCCCTATGTGTGGTCAACTAGGTCCCCATGGGTCCCTGCCCCCTATGGGCTACCTCAGGGCTCCGTCTTGGGACCTCTCCTCTACCTTATCTACACTTCTTGCCTCACTGCTCGCCTCACTGCTCGCCTCTTATTCTGCTTTGGCCCAGCTATATGCAGACGATGTCCAGGCCTACTTGCATTGCTCTGCCTCTGACGCTATAGCGACCACTCGGGCTATGAGCTCGATCATGGGAGCCCTTGAGACCTGGATGTCGTCCAACCGGCTGCGGCTAAACTCCGTCTCTGCTAAAACCCAGTTCATCTGGCTGGGCACCCGCCAGCAACTGGCTAAGCTAGACATGGTCGCCCTCGCTGCCGCCTTTCCTCTTTTCACCTTCTCCTCTGTTGTGCGCGACCTGGGCGTCACATTGGACCGAGAGCTCTCCTTTGCTCCCCACATCAACCTCCTTAGCCGTGACTGCTTCTACCAATTGCGTCAGCTTCGCACTGTCGCCCGCTCACTCACTGCTACTGCTGCTTCCACTCTTGTCCATGCCTTTGTCACAACCAGACTTGATTACTGTTGTTCACTTTATGCTGGCCTCCCGGCTGTTCGACTGGGGTGCTTGGATCGGATCCTGCGTTCTGCTGCCCGCCTTATTGGCCGCATACCAAAATATGACCATATCTCTGGATACATGCTCGACGTTCTCCACTGGCTCCCCTCTGAGCAGCGGATTGCGTACAGAACAGCTGCCCTAGTCTGGCGCTGCTTACTAGGTTTCGCTCCTGCCTATCTTCGTGAGCTCTGCTGTCCTGTCCTTAGTGCTAGGGGCTCTCGATCCCTCCGCTCATCTGAACAGGCACTCCTACTTGTCCCTTTTGCTCGAACCTCCACTATGCAGAATCGCGCTTTCTCGGTGGGGGGGCCCCTCGACCTGGAATGGCCTTTCTCTGGAGCTTCGTCTTGTTCCTAGGACCTTCTCTCCCACGTTCTTTTCTCACCTTAAAACCGTTCTTTTTGGCCGTGCTGGAGTCGGGAGCGCCTCTGAGTAGTTTCCTTGAAGGGGCGCTATACAAATGTTCGGTATGAATGAATGAATTACAACGGCATGGCAGTAGATACAATATTGACTTAGATCAAATCTCAGCTAATCAGAGAATGAATTAGATTGGATTAGATTTACCAAACCAAACTAAGCATTACACAAATTATTCATGTATACGGTTTGACGGAAGGTTCACTCTAATCGTTTACGAAGATTATCAATGATGAGATAATTTTCACCGAAAGTCCATTTCCGTGCAAATGGCGTTCAACGAGCAAGATAATATAGTGTCACATTTTTAGGATGCAACAAATAAAGCTGAACCAAAACATTATTTACTTTAAAAGATACCTCAAAGATACTTGCAGATTAGACGAGTCTATTGGAAGACCTACTCACAGCTGATTGATCGATATAAGTTGAAAGATCGATTAATCAACGGACAAATCGATAAGCTGATCAGGTCGTCGATCATGTTTGATCGATACCTTCATCGAATGAAAGCTAGTCACTCAGCATGGATAGTCATCCGGGCAGACAGTTGACAAAAATCAACGAACAGATTTGGCTGAGCTATACATTAAATGCGACTGAGATTCCAGCGTAAGCATATCTAACAAATGGTTGAGCCAGTACAGAAGGTGCATAAGACAAATTGAAGCAAGAACAGTGGTGTAGGCGCGCCGGAGCGACGTTCCGGTACTTATTGTCAGATCAGCCGGAACGCTTTCTACTTAGCGTTCCGGCATTTATTTACAATGACGGAAATAATGATTATGAATTTATGACGTCTCGCTGTTTTACTAACTTACAGCCATATTCTGAATACGACACTGTATCCAAAATTCTGACTCGTCAAAAATACAGAAACTTGACGTTTACTGCACAGAATGAATGAATCGGTTTTTGTCATTTTACTGCTAGCCGGACCCATATTTTTTGACAAAAATGTTCACTATAGGCGTTCTCAGATCCGCTAGATGGCGCTCACCAGGTACTTCGAAATTTGCGTTTACATCACTGAGCAAGAATGATTCCTCATGATTCTTCGGAGTCATTTTATTAGAAGCACGGATCAGGTCTCCAGTGACTCAGTTCAGTATAAACTTGTAGCCTGCACATGAATAATTATTACTTCTAGCTAAAATTACATTATCGTCTATATTAAACTCAGATTACATCCCAAAACAAACTTTCAGATCATAGTTGTGCTGCTATCAAGTTAAGTTATCCAACATGTTAGAAGTCTTTTTCTACCGGATGAACCTACGTTGTAGCAAATTCCCTTATTTCCCCGAGTTGATAAGGAAAGAGGCGCCCATTCAGAAAAATCTGTCCCCACTCAATGTTGTTTCGCTGTAGACTGCAAACATCCGCCCTAATTGTAAATCATCGTTTCAGTCATTGACCTGAAATTCGTATTCGTAATCTTTTGATCTACTTAAACGCAAATCCCATAGACGGTTGTTTTTTAAAAGCAGCTTGTTTTCCTCGCGAATGAGACGCTGCACAACCCCACAATTTAAATCCTGGCGCCGCCTATCGCACAGTATGCTTATCTCAAATGCACATCGTCGTTTTCCCCACAGTGAAACAAAGACAGGGACCGACACAGGAACAAATGCAGATACAGGTACACAAACTGAGACAGATACAGAGATACCGATG
The DNA here is from genome assembly GCA_020284085.1 of Aporrectodea caliginosa. Taxonomy (NCBI): domain Eukaryota; kingdom Metazoa; phylum Annelida; class Clitellata; order Crassiclitellata; family Lumbricidae; genus Aporrectodea; species Aporrectodea caliginosa. Next base: position 754,674 of record JACEVL010000133.1, on the reverse strand, counting down.
CAGATACAGAGACAGTGAAAGAGGCGGAGGCAGATACAGAGACAGAGGCAGTGACAGAGACAGATACAAATACACAGACAGAAACAGATAAAGAGACCGAGAAAGAAGCAGAGACAGAGACAGAAGCAGATACAGTGACAGTGAAAGAGACGGAGGCAGATACAGAGACAGTGGCAGAGACAGAGACAGATACAACTACACAGACAGAGACAGATAAAGAGACAGTGAAAGAAGCATAGACAGAGACAGAAGCAGATACAGTGACAGTGAAAGAGACGGAGGCAGATACAGAGACAGTGGCAGAGACAGAGACAGATACAACTACACAGACAGAGACAGATAAAGAGACAGTGAAAGAAGCATAGACAGAGACAGAAGCAGATACAGTGACAGTGAAAGAGACGGAGGCAGATACCGAGACAGAGGCAGATAAAGAGACAGAGACAGAAGCAGAGACAGAAGTATATACAGAGACAAATACACAGACAGATACACAGACAAATACACAGACAGAGAAAGAAACAAATACACAGTCAGAGAAAGAGGCAGATACAGATACGCAGAAAGATACACAGACAGAGACAGAGGCAGAGGCAGAGGCAGAGGCAGAGGCAGATGCAGCATCAGACAAAGATACAGGTACACAGAGACAGAGACAGAGACAGAGACAGAGGCAGAGACGGATACATATACAGATACAGCGACATGATGAAAAGGAACTATGACCTGTGGTGCAACCGTTGGTCCAAGTGGCGCAAAACAGCGAGACATCCGGACCAACATCTGCACCGGAGCTAGGGAGACAACTGAAACCAGATTTGTTTTCGAGATCGGGACCTAGACAAGCGATCTGAGTACTCCTGTGGGGGACCTCCGGAATTCGGCGGATAGAGAAGGAGCCAGAGCAGGAGAAGAACAGACAGACAGACAAACAGACAGACAAACATACATACATACAGACAGACAGACAAACAGAGAGACACACAGTTATGCAGATACATACAATGCACCAGAGAAAAAATACAGAATCAGAAAATTATCTAAGAGTAAACAACGCCTGAAACCATCAAAAGACAGGCAAACAGACAGACAGACAGACAGACAGACAAACAGACAGACAGACAAGCAGGCGAACGGATGAAAAAAAGACAGAAGCTGGGCATCTAGACCTATACATACGACTGGGCAAGTAGACAGACAAACAGACGGGCAACTAAAGAGGCAAGCAGACAGACAATGAATGTCATATCCACACTCTGAATAATTAATGTTCGTGGTCGTCGCTAGAAAAAAATTCTGCACCAGAAGAGAGCGTCATCTATATATTAGAGGCAATACAGATCTGCACATATTTGATCACATTATATATTCACAACCAATGCATACATTTAATATGCACTCTTTAATCTATGCGTACATTTAATATGCATTATCTAATATATATATATATAGGCCTATATATATTATATATATATAATATATATATATTCGCACATTAATAATGCGGCTTACTTGCTGCTGTATAATACTGTCATTGTATGTTTTGAGATAAGGCCCACGGCAAGGTGTTAAGCATGGAGGAGAAAGAGAAAGACGTGCATACATAGAGATATACACAGAGACAGCCTACAGAAAGACAGAGACAGAGACAAACAGAGACAGACAGACAGATAAACAGAGAGCCATGAAGATGGGAATGGATTGCACGAGCGAAGGAAAAGGGAATTAAAACGGCAAAGCAGACATAGTCTATCAGTACTGCAGACCGATATATAGTCAGACATATGGTGGAAGAAAAAGACACAGAGACAGACAGACAGACAGACAGACAGAGGGAGAACGACGAGAGAGAACATTGTCGCCGGTGAGTAAAAAACCTTAAAAGCCCTTTTATCAGACGTGTGTTGCAGAAAACGACCAGGATGGAATATATGCGGTGAAAGGCAACAGTTACTGTCGCCAATATGGCTTTTGTCGCATCAACATAATTTCTGCTTAAATACACACGAAGACAGGTAAACGAATACACAGACATACACAGGCGGAAAGCAGCAGACAAATAGACAGATAGACAAATATACAGACATATTGACACAGTCACACACCGACAAAGACCCACAGAAACACGCAGGAATACGTAAACACACGCACACAGACAGACAGACAGTCTGAGT